>DWQW01000750.1:0-43726 GCA_018249695.1 Heliconius erato demophoon
GACTGGTTGTGGGTTCGATCCCCACTCGAGGAGATGAAATATTTACTTAAATTTATATTTCCATTTCTTCGCTCTGGTGTCGAGGCTAAGCGCGGCGTTGAGTTCTGCCGCTCAACACGCAATGCCTCCAGAATTCGGCAGAAAGTGGGGAACGGAGTGTCTTAACACTAGGTTGCCTCTGCCTACCCTGCTGTGTGCGGGATACAGCGTGAAGCTGATTTTATTAACTATTAATATAAGGTAGGTAGTGAAAACTCGTGTTTAGGAGTTAGTGCCAGCAATATGGGTTAACAACATCCACAAACATTCCTATCATGTATCTATCGGTCGATGCACGTTTGCTCTAATTTCTAGCAAAATAATTGTTTATCGAACAGCGTTCCATTATATACTAAGGTTTATATGTTTTTATCTATACTTTTAGTTCTGCCACTCAACACATAATTCCTCCAGAATTCGGTAGAAAGTGGGGAACGGAGTGTCTTAACACTAGGTTCCCTCTGCCTATCCTGATGTGTGCGGGATATAGCGTGAAGCTAATATCTAAAAAATATATATCCAATTGAAAATTCTTTGGAAATTATTCACGTATTATGCTTGAAAGACGCCTCGGTAAAAGATACTTCTTTACTTCTCGGTAAGAGGATACTTCTTATTTATTATTGTTATATATTTTTTTATAGTTTGCCTTTTACTCACTGAACATGCAAATGCGTATAATAAAGTTAATTGAATTATATAATATAATTAAGTTTATTTTAACTGAGTAGCCAATATAATATTTTTTTTGTGAACATATTCTAATTATATTTTTTTTTTAAATTTTTAATGGCTCGCATATAGCAGGGTAGGCAGAGGGAGCCTGGGAGTCTAGGGTTCGCTCGTTCCCAAGATACCTCCGTTCCCCACTTTTCACCGCATTGCTGTCGAAACAAAGCGAGAAATCCTCGACTGGGAATTGAACCCACAACCTGTGGCGTTTGCAGACGCACACACAACCCTAGTTTTCACTCCACAAGCCAACGGTACCACAGTGGCTTCAAGACGTAGACGTAAATAGAAAGCACATACCAAGTCTATTGCAGAAATCGTTTTGCATAAAACGTGTTTTCATTCATGACGCTATAAATATATAGATACCGTCATTTTGCAGGACGAATAAATCAAATTTATCTTATTAAATAAAGATGAATGTACACAGATGTTGACATTTGGGTAGGTAACTTAACTTACTGTTGCTGTTTATATACGGAGTTTCTTAACACTGCCTACCCTGCTGTGTGCGGGATACAGCGTGAACCTGAATCTAGAGGTCAGTCGTGGCGCTAGGACATAAGTGTGTAAACGCGACAGGGTCTGGGTTCGATTCCCACTCGAGGAAATGAAATATCTAATAAATTTATATTTTCATGATTTGTTTCTTCGTGCTGGTGTCAAGGCAAAGCGCGGTGTTGAGCTCCGCCACACAACACGCAATACCTCCAGAATTCGGTGGAAGATGGAAAACGGAGTGTCTTAACACTAGGTTCCCTCTGCCTATCCTGCTGTGTGCGGGGATACAATGTTAAGCCGAGTTAGGTCTATAGGAAAGGCTTATCGATTCGCATATACCCATTTTAGTTGCCGGAAACAAAAACGAGAATAATTTTTCTTGGACATACGATATTTTGTTTTAGATACTGGCTATTTGTTTTAGTTTATTTTTTAGATAATCTCAGCTTAGTTGGACAGGCCAGGATATATTGTCAGATATTGGACATAAACATCCGTCCTCCGACTCCACTTCAGACTTTGTGAGCTGCCCCAAATACGTCGTTAGCCACCTTATCTTATAAAGTGGTTATTGAAACGTTTAACGAGTTTCGATATAAATATACATTGCATAATTAGAAATAATTTGATTGGGCAATTTCGATTTCATGAATTATTGCTTCTGTATTGCATTAAATTAAAACTTGTATTTATATTAATTGATTGAATATTAAATTGTAGATATAAATAGATGTAATCTTATCAGATATTTTATTTGTTTTGGAGGAAATGGCTATATATAAACACAATTTTTTGTGTACAAATCTATTTTTTTAGGTTCACATCGTATCCCATATATAGCAAAAGTAGGCAGAGGGAACCTAGGGATCTAGGGTTAAATCACTTCGTTCCCCTTTTTCCGCCGAATTCTGGAGGCGCAATACCACCATGTGTTAAGTGGCGAAACTCAATACCACGCTTTGCTTCGAGACCAGAACGAAGAAATTAAAATATTAAATATTTCATTTCCTCCATAATCGAATTCACAACTTCTTGCGTGTACAGTCCCACCCTGCGCCACGACTGGCCTCATCCAACTTCTATTATACCTCATCTAAATACTATAATAATAATTAAAAATGCTCACCCGCACACGCAGTACACGGTACACCACCAGATAAAGCTTTATAGAAGAATATCTCGCCGCTGTCAAGATCGCGAGGGCTCCACGCGGCCGGTGCGCGTGCGCCGCCCGCGCAGCACTCCGCACGGCCCACTCGTAGCGCCGCCACCGAGCTGCATCGCCCGCCACGCTCCATCCCCGACCAGCAGATACCGGCTGATGATGAATACAATTGTTAAGTTTTTTTTTTCAGTTTCACGCTGTATCCCGCAAATAGTAGAGATTTTCGGTTAAATCTTAGAAGCATCGTGTGTTGAACTGGCGGAACTCAACGCTGCACTTTGCCTCCTTAGCAGATCGAAGAAATGAAAATATTTAATTTCCTCGAGTGGGAATCTGACCCAAAATCTGTCGCGTTCACAATCGCACACTTGTGCCTCTGCGGCTCAGGTCTCAGGCGAATTGTTAAGATTATGGCAACGAAGCCATCGTAACCTAGTGGGACAAAGTGTGACTGTAAAGCAGTGGTTGTGGGTTCGGTCCCTACTTTGAGATATTAATTATTTTCAATTTCCCGCTTCTACAATAAAAGTGTGGCGTATAATAAGCTACTGAACAAATCGAGTTGGAAAACGGAGTGTCTTCTAGATAGAAAACTTAATGTGGCGACCTAGGATATTGGTTTTCTACTTTTCATCTTCTTAGAGATATTGCTAACTTCGTTCAGACAAAGAGATCTTGATAAGACAAAGGAATGAAGAGAGTTGTTACCATGCAAATTGAACTGACAATCATCGTCTAAGCTTCTCTACTGCGACACGATGGCCTTTTTATGATCAACATAGTTTTCTATTAGTAGATGAGACTGAATGCTTAAATCATTTTTCATAGTAACACAAATTATGCGAATAAACCTTTCTATATAAGACGTATTCATATTACATAATCATATTACTTTCATGAAACTGATTCTTTTATTTATTTAGAAAACGTATAAAAATATTGAAGCTGCGAGATTTGAACCTGCGCCTGTTGGAAACCGTCCAAGCGCTCTGACCGCTAAACTATACGTTCTTAGTTTATTAAATAACATAACTTATATATTAATAAATTAATAATTAATTTACAAATTTGAATGACAGATACTATAATATTAACTAAAAATGTCGTTGCGGCCGTCGTGGCGCAGGGGCACAAGGGAGTGCTTGTAACGCGAGGGTTGTGGGTTCGATCCCCACTCAGGGCAATCTATTATTTTTTATTAATATTTTCATTTCTTCGCATTGTCATCAAAAGCAAAATCCCGGCGTTGAGTTTCACCACTCAACGCAACGCTTCGAAAAATACGGCGGTAATTGGGGCACGGAGTGTGTTAACGCTAGGTTCCCTCTGACTATCCTGGTATATGCGGAGTACAGCGTGAAACTGATTAAATTATTAACTAAAAATAATCTATAAAACTTTATAGTACAAGTGGGTGCACTTTAATAGTGACCAATGCACTATGCATTATTATATAAGGTCCGAGGAGTAGCGTGCATGTTTAAACGGTGTTTATTCACATTGGTTATATGCACGCAAACGATATGAATACATTACCACCGTTGTGTTATCGTTGCCCTTTGATCGTAGCAAAAAATATAAATAAAATTTTCTATTTTATATGAAAATGTTTTAACGCCATCTCGTAACGTTAGACTGAAAGTACTATATTTTTGCTTTTAAACATTTAGAAATTTTCGATAATATTTTTTTTTCTGGCGATTTCTTTATATATCCATAGGTTATTTAGAAGATGGGTGATTTAAAAAAAAACACAGATATAGAACACAAGACGTTTCACATTTCAAAATAATAAAAACGTCCATATAATTTGAGCAGTAGGTAATACTAAAAGGTGATGCGTGTGCGCATTCCGTCGGGCTCCATGGCTGAGTCAGCGCGAGGTAGACGAGGGCCAGACGGTACGGCCGCGCCCGCGCAGCCCCCACACCCGCCGGTCAGCCGGTCGGGCAGCTTGTCTCTCCTTTTTCTTTGTACTTTGTACGTGTTAATTTTAAAACACACTGTATATAATGAAACATTTCAAACGAACGCCATTGTTGCTGAGTGAACTTTAGTTTTGGTTTTAGTTATTTTGTTGGTCTAAATTTAAGTTTTAAGTTCGATGAAGCTCTAAACGGGTAATAGTTGAAATGTTGATATTATAAACCAGTTTTTTTTAGGATACAAATTATAAAAAGAATTATATTCTTAAATTTTCTATATTTAAAATTATTGTATTTCATTTAAGATTTATTCAATTTCGATATGAATTTGTGACCAATAATCTTCTGCCTGACAACAAACCAGAACTCAACGGCTGATTTTCTTGTATAAAAAACAGTATTAATATTATAAATCATATTTTATAAAGAGGTTGACGCCGAGAGCAGTGGTAAAAATGCAAATGAAATTCTATAGCGATTTTCGCGCGGACCGCGGCCGTTGACTCGCGGCGCTACATCCTATCTTCCGTACGTATTATGATGATAGTATAAAATTTGTTTATATACAGTCAAACAAAAAGGCCAGTCGTGGCGCAGTGGCACGAAGTGTGACTGTAAAAGCGACTGGTGGTGAGTTCGATTCCCATTCGAAGAAATGAAATATTTATTTAATTTTATATTTCCGTTTTTTCACTCTGGTTTTAAGGCAAAGCGCGGCGTTGAGTTCCGCCATTCAATATGCAATGCCTCAAGAATTCGGCGAAAAGTGGGGAACGGGTTGTCTTAACGCTAGGTTCTCTCTGCCTACTCTGCTGTGTCAGGGATACAAAAGATAGAAAGAAAGAAAAGATAGCTCCGAAATATAAATCTAACATAAAGCAAATGTAATATATTGAACTCTTCAAAATAATAGATTCAATATTAACTATAAAATATATTTTATTTATTACGTAACTTATAAGCCATATTGCTATTACATATCAAACCAGTATTTCAAATAAAAAAAAAAGAGTGTGAAAACACTAACAGCTCACTTGTTATAAATAATAGCCGCCTCCGCCTGTTGTCAGTATTGGCGCCACATTTTGGAAGCGACGCGGATCTGAACCCACATGCTTCAGCTTTTTTTTTTGTTGCAAAAACTATTTTTAATTTAAACCTAACCGTGCCCGCTAGTTTTTCATCACATTCTTCATTAATTGA
Source organism: Heliconius erato demophoon (assembly GCA_018249695.1). Lineage (NCBI taxonomy): Eukaryota > Metazoa > Arthropoda > Insecta > Lepidoptera > Nymphalidae > Heliconius > Heliconius erato. Next base: position 5,566 of record DWQW01000750.1, read on the forward strand.
ACTATGAAAAAAATTTGGAATTTTAATTGATATCTCATGTGTTGCCCGCAGCGCGTATTATGTACTATAGTATATTTATTTAATTTAATAATTAAAATATATTTAAGATAGATATCAAATGAATAAAATATATAGTAAATTTACCCATATTTTTAAATAAAATACTAATTTATTTATTTTATTTTAGAAAATTCTGTAGTCTGTGTTGTAATCCAGTATAGTAAAAATTGTACTGCTCTACATCAGTTATAGTGTAGTTTTTTTTGGCTTCACGCTGTATGCCGCACACAGTAAGATAGACAGAAGGAACCTAGTATTAGAACACTCCATTCCATTGTTAACGCCGAATTCTGGAGGCATTGCGTGTTGAGTGGCGGTAGTTAACTTCCTCGAATGGGAATTGAGCTCACCTATCCTTTCGCCTATCGCTTTTACAGTCACTGGCTTGTTCCTACACCACGCTTCCCTTTAATTATTAAATATAAAGTATGAAAATATTCAAGTCGTGGCGCAAAGTGTGATTGTAAAACTGACTGGTTGTGGGATCGATCCCCACTCGAGGAGATGAAATATTTACTTAAATTTACATTTCTATTTCTTCGCTCTGGTGTCGAGGCTAAGCGCGGCGTTGAGTTCTGCCACTCAACACGCAATGCCTCCAGAACTTGGCGGAAAGTGGGTAACGGAATATCTTAACACTAGGTTCCCTCTGCCTACCCTGCTGTATGCGGGATACAGCGTGAAGCTGAAAAAAAAAACCAATTATTTATCTTTTTGTAAAAGATATTTAGAAATAATGGATATTAGCGAGTAATTTTGAAGCGGACGCGAAAAATAAACAACAGGATGACGTGTCGCGGCCGAGACGCAAATAGACCGGTAGCGGCTTGCTTCTGTCACCTTCGATACTTATGCGAACATGAATGGCACCAGAATAGACTCCGCTGAAACCGTACAGTTAAATATATACTGTGTTTGTTTTGATTTTATTATATCAACGAATCGTTTATTTCCGTTGTTCCGTTGACTCAAAATATCCAAAATTATATTTCTCTTTGCAGGTGTCGAGTGACAGCCGACTGCGTGGATCAAATGGCGTCCAGCCGTATATATGTGAAGCATTTACTTGAACAAATATCAACAAATTTTAATTTTAGTAAAAAATAACAACACATTACAGAACACGCGGATATACAGCAGGATTTGGAAACTTAATTAATAAAAGACGTGTTTAATAAGCTTCATTACTCAGCGATTCGTTTTTAGTTTGGCATAAATGTAAATAAAAACTATCAATTCTATCAATGTAGTGTACGATTGGAGTTTATATGGACGGTGTTAGGGAAAAAAATAACTTTCTAGAAAATTTCTAAAGTATATTCTTCTTCAGCTTCACACTTCACCTACATGTATCAGGGTAAACAGAAGGAGCCTAGCATTCCGACACTCCACTGTCCACTTTCCATAGAATTCTTGAGGCGTGTTAAGTGGCGGAACTCAACGCAGCGCTTTTGCTTCGACATCACAGCAAAGAAATTAAAATATTACATAGATACGACGGTTTATATAAAGTATTCTCGATTTTTCAATAACTTTTTGCATATATAATAAATCCCGAGCGCCGCTAATAAAATCGTTCGCAAACTGTTCCCAACGGCCGGGCTGTAACGAGATGCATTAATTGTCGCTAAAGTTTGAGTTTGTGGGTCTAATTTAAAATTGTGATCGTCTGGCAGCCTCCGGGCGACCTAGTTTTCGGTTCTGGGGCATTGAAGGACATATTTAAGCAGGTGTCTGGACTATATTTTGCATAATATGTTAAATCGCCGTCTAGCCGTTTGATTATTGAAATAAATCTGTCTGTAGAGTCCCTAGCTTTAGTGAATAAAAAATTTAATTATTATATTGAAAAAAAAATCAGGTTCACGCTGTAACCCGCACACAGCAGGGTAGGCAGAGGGAACCTCGTGTTAAGACACTCCGTTCCCCACTTTCTGCCGAATTCTGGAGACATAGCGTGTTGAGTGGCAGAACTCAACGCCGCGCTTAGCCTCGACACCAGAGCGGAGAAATGGAAATATAAATTTAAGTAAATATTTCATATCCTCGAGCGGGGATTGAACCCACAACCAGTCGGTTTTACAGTCACATTTCGTGCCGCTGTGCCACGACTGGCCTCTGGAAATATTATATTCTTGTGATGATATACCTCAAATGTTTTTTTGAAGCTTTAAAACAATGTGGATTCTGACAAAAAAGAGTTCATTGTAATTGATCGTGTAAAAAAAATAACATTCCATTGGAATATTTTTTTAAAAATATTTTTTTAAAAAATGAATTCTCTATTACAGTGACAAATGAAGACCTGTTCTGAAACAAATACCAATGTCCATATCGTGTCTATTTGATAAGTTTCAAAATTCGGACGCACGGACGTGCTCCTACGTCAGTTTTTTTTTTGACATTTTGCCAAAAACGACTCAAGCTTGGAAAATTAAAAGATGCAGCGAAAAAATTACTTTAATCACGTTGGACAGATCATTTGTTAACAAATTAAATGAAGTGCAATGTAAATTATGAATTATTGCTTATCATTTAATTTGAGCTTTCATTTATTTTAATAATATAGTATTTATATAATAAATCAATGTGAAACAGTGTTGATAGTTTTGCTTTTCTTTTTCAAATAGGTGCCAACTTATTTGATACTATTATGACATAACAATTCTATATGGGAGAGAATTCTTTATTTTCTTTGCAGCATGAGAAAGACTGGGTGCAGTAAGTAAATTGTAACATTCGATTTAACGGAAACTACGGATTATATATTTTTTTTTCATGAAAAAAGGAAAAGTAATTAGATTTCCTATATAGCAAAGCATCACTTCTTAATCTTAATTTATTACTTCAATTTTTCAAACTAACAAAACTATACGAATATTCCATTAATATTTGGTATATTATTAATAAACATACATACATACATATATTATATAGTTGATAAACAATGCTTTGCCCTATTGAAACATGTCACTTACTTTTACCTAGTGATGTGCTTATCTTCGTATTGCAGTAAAGATATCGATTGGTTTCTGAGAAACAATAACTTTTTGGAACTAACTTAAAGTAGAAACCAAAACTTTAATAAGCATTCAAACGTCGAAACCTGCGCATACGTACAAAATTCAAAGAAACATTTGTTTGTATGTGTTGGTCGGGCGTTCCATACATAAATCTCGTGAGGCGATTGAATGCAGACGCGTAAGCGTGCCCGTGCGCATATTTCAAAGGGGCGATCACCAGGAATCGCCGTTTGGCATGCAGTGTGCAGACGGTTGATTCCAAAGCCATAAACCCGTTAGTGGCGACGTAATATGCATATTGGAGAACACTAAATGTATCGTTCTTGCGAAAGAATAGTCTTTAATTCGTTTTTTTTACCAGCTCTCATCATAATCATTATATATATATATATAAAAAAAAACTAAACTAGCTTCACGCTTTATCCCTGGCGGGGTAGTCAAAGACAACGGAATATAACAAAATTTTGCCAATTTATAATATTAGTTATATCTAGCGACTGGCTCGCGGCGTCGCCTGTTTGCACCATACACCATTATTTATTATTTTATTACTAACCTGCTTTCAGGAGAACATGAACCGTCATAATTGTAATACTGTTCGAAAATAGCATTACAATTGTGAAGGTTCTATATTAAAATTAAAATCTTAACCAATTCAATTTTGGTATTATTTTGTGGAAATATTGTCTAAAAAAGATAGCTTAAAATTATTTTTATATTTATGAATTTATTTAATTTAAACAATTACACTTTACAATCTAAACAAATACTAAATGTTAAGGGAATGTGCACAAACGCACAGACAAACCGACAAAAAATCAAGAAATCTTTGTTTTGGATACTATTACATTGATAAATGCCTCCAATAATAGTATTTCTCATATATCTTCCATGTAGAAATGGCAATAAGTTACAATTTTATTATATGTAGTAGTTTATTAAATGTAGTATGTTGATCAACAATATGTTTTTTATATTAAAAAAAGTAAATAAATTCCCATCGATATCGATTGTATCCCATTTCGTTGGACAACACCAGCCCGCAGGTGTCGTCTGTGGTTCCTTTGGAATCACCACGTCGCCGGACCGCGGCGACCGAAGCCGGCTTTAATATTTATTTACACATGCAAATGTGTTCCACAACTTCACCAAAACAGTCTGTAGGTATCTAACATACATTATTATGCGCGTGAGCATTCTTATATATGTATAAACATGCGTTGTTTATATTTATGAACTGATCCGGGTGAGCCGGGCCCATTCCAGATAGTGCAGTACCCACCCTAGACAATTTAGTAAAAAATTTCCCTGAAAACTTAAAAAAATAACGTTTTGAGAAACATATACATATATTTTAGCTTCACGATTTATCCTGCACACAGCAGGATAGGCAGAAGAATTTTCCAAAGTTTTAAGACACTCCATTCCCCATTTTCCATTGAATTATGCATTCGAATCTCTCGAATTCGAAAAAAATTCGAAACTCGACACCAGAGCGAAGAAATGAAAATATTGAATATTAAATTACCTCGAAAGGAAATCGAACCCATAACTTATCGCGTGCCCAGTCACATGCTTGTGCCCTTGCGCCACGACTGGCCTCAGCTGGATTTATGTTTATTTGATATTATATTGTTTTTATACCGTTATGTACATTTCATATGCAATTTACATATTGAATATTCGTTTGGAGTTTTCAAAAACGAATTGACGGATTTTTTATATGAATTTTGTTTGTTTATAACATACTTGAGGCCGGTCGTGACGCAGAGGCACAAAGTGTGACTGTAAAACCGACTGGTTGTGGGTTCGATCCCCACTCGAGAAGATGAAATCTGGTGTAGAGGCAAAGTGCGGCGTTAAATCCTGCCACAGTTGGGAATGGAGTGTCTTAACACTATATTCCTCTGCCTACCCTTCAGTGTGTGAGATACAGCGTGAAGCTGATTTATAACATACTTTAGATACATACCTATATACACATATTTATGTTTACTACTGTTGAAGTCGATTTTTTTTCTGGAAACATTGCAATTTGCTGTAATAGTCGTTATTACGCGCACTTAATGACCGCACGAGGCTCTATGCGACGCGAATTTCCGCTCATTTTTTTTTCTCATTTTCTCGTGAAGCCTCTATGCAGTTGATACAGAGTAATTGACGTTTAATAATGAACATTAAAAGATATTGATGTCTTTATAAATACATGTTAGCAAACGTAAAGTCATTTGATTGCTAATAAAAAATGGAGTCTGTGTGGTATGTAGTGTGCTCGTAGATTCCATATTATGAGAAAAATGTAGATTTTTTTAGCGTCACGTCTGTATTCCGCACATAGCAGGGTAGGTAGAGGGAACTTAATTTTAAGACACTCCATTTTTTTTTAAATTTTGAAATTTGGAGGCAATGCGTGTTGAGTGGCGGAACTAAACACCGCGCTTAGCCTCAACAACAGAGCGAAAATGAAAATATTAGATATAAAATTTAAATATATATTAAAAAACAAAAAATATAAATGCTCCGCTGTTCGAGGGTCCGCTAACAAAAGGTCAGTAGCAGTGAATTTTTAATTACCATACATTTTAACAAAATCGAATTAATTATTGTTTTTTCTTTTTACTTTTACGATATTTTTATGATGCAAAAAAAAAATACTTGCTTGGACGAGCGTTTACGATTCCAATTATTTGACTGAAAACTTAATGACGTATATAATGCGAAAGAGTTCCAGTTCTGAATTTGCTTTGTGTATTTTTTAAATAAAATTGCATTCATAATTAATGTAGAGTCGAAGGACGCTATATATTTTTAACAATTTTAAAATGTTATTCCACATTTAGGAAAGAAAAATACTTTTTTAGAAAACGTATGGAAATTTGAACGTAGCGGGATTGGAACAGGTGCCTCTTCAACGGATGTCTCTTGGACGGTTTCCAAGAGGCGCCGGTTCAAATCCCGCTAGGTAAATTTTTTTGTACGTTTTCTAAAAAGCACTATATATATTTTTTTTCAAACGACTTTGGTCAATAAATAATAAATACAATAACAATATTCTTTGCAAATTAGGGAATCGCTTTAAAAAAAATAAAAGATAGTCAGTACATTCATTGCAAGAAACTTAGAATATTTTGTGTTATTTCACACTTAGGATGGCTTAGTCAGAGCGCTTGGACGGTTCGGAGGCCCGGGTTCAAATCCTACTACGTTAAAATTTTTATACGTTTTCTTAATAAGTATTCTCAACTATGAATTTTAATTCTGTTTATTAAAAATATAAAATATTTCTGTTAAAAAATATATAATCGAGAAAATTCTATAAGAACACTACGCTAGAAGTGCAACACAGTGGACTAGTAGATTAAATATAATTTACTCGGAATGCGTCCATCTAGGTGTTAATGGCTGTTAATTTCGTTGACATCCGTTCTATCCTTATAGATTTAATTACATTTATTTATATATAGATAAACTATTTAAATTATTTATATTATTGAGGCCGTCGTGGCGCAGGGGCACAAAGTGTGACTGTAAGCGCCACTGGTTGTGGCTTCGATCGCCACTCGATGAAATGAAATATTTATTTAAATTTATATTTCTCTGGTGTCCAGAAAATTCGGCGGAAAGTGGGAAACGGAGTGTTTTAACATTAGCTTCCTCCTGCCTACTTTACTGTGTGCGGGATACAGCGTGAAGCTGATGATTTTTATTTAAATTATTCAATAATTTATTTCTGAATTGGACAACAAGCCCAGTTCACTTGGCGTTTGAAGTATTGTCGGCTAGGAAATAAATCTTGGTCAAGAATTCAACTAGTTTTGCAAATTGTCAAGCACTCGAAAGGTATATTTAATCAGATCTTATTTTAATATCCAGTCATAGGCAACGAGATATATACACAATATTGCATTACTTTATATTTATCTATGTCAATTTACAAATTAAAATATCAATATGTATATTTTAATGTAAATATTCTGTAAATAAATGCTTATACAGTATCTAAATTATTAATTAATATAATATATGTATATATTATTAAAAAATAATTGTTAGGAAATATGTTTTTATAAATTATATATTAAACTGTTTAGATTCTTACCGACACTGCTAAAGCAGAAATGCTTTTCCATAGGACTGATGCTACTGACAAGGACTACTTATTACAAAATGGCCTAATTGGAAAAAGATTACTTTTATTTATTTTTTTTTTGGTTTCGGAAGTCATTTTATTATTTTCTATTGTAACAAAAATTATATATTTTTTTAATAAGGTATTTCCAAGAAATACCTTTGTACATCGAACTAACTACATTGGCGCTATTTTAAATTCAAATAATATTATTGAATACGTAATATGAAGACTATCTGATTGACCTCCGTACTATTTTGAATATTTCAATATTTCGATTATAATAAGCTTAAAATTTTTATAGTATGGAAATTTAAATGAAACTATTCTTATAAGTTACATAAATGTTACAAAATTAAAAAATGTTATAATTAAATAAATTTAATTATTTACAATTTAAGTAACTTTTTTGTATTAAACATATATTAATAGTACACTACTGTTAATATCTTTTACATTAAATTAACATGAATATTATTATCTGTCACTTAGTTACTTCTAAACTGTTAAATATTAACGTTTAATACACATATAACTTTATGGTCTAAAAAATCGATTAAGTAAAATATATAACATTTATAAAATAACAGAATTCGGCAGAAAGTGGGGAACGGAGTGCCTTAACACTAGGTTCCCTCTACCTACCCTGCTGTGTGCGGGATACAGCGTGAAGCTAATTTAATTTAATTTTTAATTTATAAAATAACTTTCAAATATTGCACTAACACATTTAACAAATATAGCTATTTTTAAATTAAATATATATATATTTTTAATTTTAATTAAATATATATATATATTTTTATATCACAGTAAGGTTATTTGTTAGAATAAGAAATGGAAGAGTCTTATGTTAATCGCAAATCTCACAAACGCACAGGTTGTTGACTGGGCTATAGTAACGTTAGCGTATTCACCACGCTGCTGTCTTCCGGTCGCTATCATAACAAAATGTATGTAGCCGCCAATAAGGTTATTTTATTTATTAAGTTTTAATCTTATTGTTATACACTTTAACACTTATACGTAGATTCTGTTGAAATATAAAATTAAAATATCTTTTTACGTAAATTACGTAAATAAATTAATTACGTACACCATTTTACGACTCTACACTGACGGAGAGTTGTTTATACAAAAACTTAGTGAAATAAATCGTAACACAAACAATTGGCGCGAAACGATACCAAGATGTTTGCTTGCCAAGTTCTGGTGACAGTTTAAAGCAAGCTAATTAGTACGAGTTGAACGGTTCACTGAAATAATCGATTAAAAAAAAATAAATAAATAAATAAAATTGACTCACCTATAGAAAAAAAAATACAAACCAGCACACCGCTTATCAATACAACGTGGACTCACCGAACGCGAAACGGTAGCCGTACCGGTCGAGCTAACCGAAATTAACACAATACGTTTAAACCGACCAACAAACAAGAATATAAATTATTAACTTGGCACCTAACTAAAAAAAAACACACACACAAAAAAGTTCAAAAAACCGAATAACAAAAAAAATACGAAAAATGTAATAGTAATCTCACCTGCTGCCGGACGCACGAGTACGAGCGGCAGCACGATCAGCGGCAGCAGCGGCAGCCGCATGCTCCCGCTAGCGTCGCATGCCGGCGCGTGCGGCGCTCTGTGCTCGTCGCCCGCCGCCGCGGAACTGGGCGCCGCGTGACGCGTGTGCCGGCGCGGCACGTGCGCGCACACTCGCGCCACCGCCATCCGCCGCTGACTGCCGCCGCCGGCCCGTCCGCGCCCGTCCGCGCCTGCACCTGCACCCACCGCCGGCGTGTACTGCTTTCAATTCAAAATTCACTTTTAAAAGAAATATGGTATTTATTTATTTATAGCCGTATGTAGCGAGATTTCGTTTACTTCTAACTGTAACTTTTTAAATACAATATAAGAATCTGTTTATTAAATTTATGAAAAAAAATATACCAATATGCCAATATTGGTAAAGTAGAAACTATGTAGAGTTACCTTGTCATATTACATAGCCTTGTTTGACACATGCGCGTGTTCTAAATAGATTAAAAAAAAAACATTTAAAAAAAAATAATTGATTGTAGTTACATAATGAATAGAATAGAAAATAACTTAATCTCATATTAATCTGAATGAGGAATCTTTAAGTCAAAACGCTGGATCAATGAACTTAACGTTAGTTAAGCGTTGAAGTCTTTTCAAGGGCGCTTATTAGAAGGCACAGACAAAAAATCGCGGAACCGCTTGTGTAAAAAGTTGTTGGCAACAGTGTTTATGTAAGGCTAAGGTTGTGTGTGATTTGATAAAAGTAACAAATTAAATTAAAATAACATAACTATTAATAGTTCGTTTAAGTTTGAGACCAGTCGTGGCGCAGTGGCAGAAAGTGTGACCGTAAAACCGAGTGGTTGTGGGTTCGATCTCCACTCGAGGAGATGAAATATTTACTTAAATTTATATTTCCATGTTCTTCGCTCTGGTGTCGAGGACAAGCGCGGCGTTGAGTTCTGCCACTCAACGAGCAACGCCTCCAAAATTCGGCAGAAAGTGGGGAACGGAGTGTCTAAACACTGGGTTCCCTCTGCCTACCCTGCTGTGTGCGGGATACAGCGTGAAGCTGATTTATTTTTATTTTTTTATTAATACTTTGTAGCTTATGCAGTAGCGTATCGTTTAATAAATGAAATATAACATTATAATAGTATTATTGTTGTAATAAAAGTCCTTTTTTAATTATTTATTTTTACTAACATAGCATATTAAACCTAAATCTAAATTTACATATACTTCTGAAAGATTTATTTGCAATACAAATTGTTTTAGACTTAGAACCCATGACTCTACATCATGATATTCAATTTACGGTTCGTTAATTAAAACGTAAAATATTTATCAAATATTATATTTGAAAATATAATAATAACAATAATAAAAACAAAAACCATTTCGTTAACATCTTAGACTATCAAATTAATTTGTCACGTAAGAACAATACAATAAATATATTTTTAAACATTTTTAAAGTGTTAATTCACACTTAGGAAAGAAAAATATTTATTTAAATTTTTATACGTTTTCTAAAATAAGTACAATAAATATATTTCAACAATATATTTCACATTCTAAAAATCCAGATTTCGTTGTCAGTTTCCAAAAGAATGATTTTAAGAACGCACAGTGGCCAGCAAAAGTAATTATTATATGTAATGACTGGAAGAGTCCGCCTTGATTATAGGCTCGACGGTTCCTACGGGGCCCCGGGCCTCATCGGCGACGCGACGCCAAAAAACACACGGTATATACTTATAAGTAGCGATATTTCATTTACCTAAGTCCTTAGTTGTGATCTTTTTTTTGTATTGTAATCATTTAAATAGAAAATAATCCCTTTATTACTTTTTTTTTATATATTTATTAATATTTTAATTTTTTCGCTTCGGACACGCAATGCCTCCAGAATTCTACGGGAAGTGGGCAGCGGAGTGTCTCAGCACTAGGCTCCCTCCCTCTGCCTGCGCTATTAGATGTTAAAAAAAAAAAAAATACCTGTGGAGTGTTCTCTTGTCATATAGAGTTTTGATTTATTTATATATTTATAGTGAAAATCACCTGTATGAGTTCAATAAGATTTGATATTTATTCTAGTAAAAACATTCGATTGTATATTTTTTATATATATTTCTCTAACAATATTTACTGGTATACGAGTACATTTCACTTATCATCTTTAAAGTGATTCAATTTACATATTTTTTTATCAGCTTCACGCTGTATCCCGCCCACGGCAGGGTAGGCAGAGGGAACCTAGTGTTAACACACTCCGTTCCCACTTTCTGCCGAATTCTGGAGGCATTGCGTGTTGAGTGGCAGAACCCAACGCCGCGCTTTGCCTCGACACCAGAGCGAAGAAATGGAAATATAAATTTAAGTAAAATATTTCATCTCCTCGAGTGGGGATCGAACCCACAACCAGTCACACTTTGTGCCGCTGCGCCACGTCTGGCCTATATATTTTTTATTTCAAAATAAATACTTCAAATATAGATTTCGGGTGTTGAATAGAGTTTATAAGTTGGACTCTATCTTTAAATATAATAGCGATATTATAGTTTCAAAATCATTCTCCAATTACTCATAAATTAAATATTTATAAAAAAATTTCAAAAGTACATAAGATTTTTTTTTAGTTTTACTGGCGCAAAAAGACGGTAATATTAATTAATTAAATTAATATAAGTACTATTGTTTACATCCTATATACCTTTTATATTTCGTCGGCATTCTTGCCTCAAAGGAATTGAAGTTTACATTGTGACGACTGCAACTGCTCGACCCTCAAGTCAAGACTCTCAGCACACACAGCCTCTATGTTACTTCTGACCCTATTAAAAACACTCAAATCTTTGTAGCTATAACAACTGTATATGGAGCGCGGCGTTAAGTTCCGATACGACTCAATTTGCAATGTCTCGAATTCTGCCGGAAAATGAAGAATGGAGTGTTTTGACATTAGGTTTTGAACTATAATTGTGCACATTTTTCCTTCATACTAAAAAAAAATAATCAGCTTCACGCTGTATCCCGCACACAGCAGGGTAGGCAGAGGGAACTTACTGTTAAGACACTCCGTTCCCCACTTTCTGCCGAATTCTGGAGGCATTGCGTGTTGAGTGGCAAAACTCGACGCCGCGGTTAGCCTCGACACCAGAGTGAAGAAATGGAAATATAAATTTAAGTAAATATTTCATCTCCTCGAGTGGGGATCGAACCCACAACCAGTCGGTTTTACAGTCACACTTCGTGCCACTGCGCCACGACTGGCCTGTCTTCATACTATTATAAAGTTAATTAAATATCTTATTTATAAGCAGATTTCTTATAATTTGAGTAACAAAAATGTAAAAGTATAAAATAGGTGATACATCAGCCGGAAACATATTTTCTTCTAATTAAAATTCTCTAAGACTCTAGCTTTTCTTCATAATGCACTTTAAGTATTTAACAATTGAATTTGAAAAGCTTGCCGTTCAGTTATTTTAACAAGTTAGTTAAAAGATGAAATTATATTTATAATAGCATTGTGTGAAATGATTATGGGAAAGATTCTATTGTTATAGTCCCGCGTGCGTTTTTTACTTTTATTTTATTATTATAGTAGCAAATATTTGACGATTGACGTAGATAGTGCTCAACACGCAATGCCTTAAGAATGCGGCGGGAAGGAACACTAGGTTCCCTCTGCCTACCCTCTATTTACTTATATATATTTATATTTTGCGAGAAGCTGAAAAAAAAAGAAGTAGTTGGTCATAGGTGGCAAACGACGACCATTAAACTTCACAAACATACAAGAATTGTAGCTGAGTTTGATGACAATCTTCTTGTATTGGTTCGATTCCCACTTCGGGAAATAAAATATTTATTGTAAATATTTATAATTAATTGCTTCGCTCTGGTGTCGAGGCAAAGCGCAGTGTTGAGTTCCGCCACTCAACACGCAATGCCTCCAGAATTCGGCAGAAAGTGGGGAACGGAGTGTCTTAACACTAGGTTCTAGGCCTACCCTGCTGTGTGCGGGATAAAGCGTGAAGCTGATTTTTTAAACATGTTCTTACTTCAATGAGCTTTTCGGAAATATAGAGAAAATCCAATATTAAACTTCCATCTTGATAAACGACGACATTATTATCGTTTCTAAGACAAAATGTGGCGATAGCTAATCCAGCCAGCAGTACAAATGTTCTAATTATAGAAAAAAAAAATAATAGTAAAAAATTAAATTAAATCAACTTCACGCTGTATCCCGCACACAGCAGGGTTGAGTGGCAGAAATCAACGCCGCGCTTAACCTCGACACCAGAGCGAAGAAATGGAAATATAAATTTAAGTAAATATTTCATCTCCTCGAGTGGGGATCGAACCCACAACCAGTCAGTTTTACAGTCACACTTCGTGCCGCTGCGCCACGACTGGCCTCAAAAAATAGAAGTGTACGTAGTAAAACAAATAAGGTTTAATATTTGTGTGTAAGTGGACATTTAATTGGTTCCATGAAGACTGACGCTGACATCTAGGGTTTACATCCCGCTTTGATGGTCCTCGGGACTATACTTATGTTTAAAAAAAACTTATCTATTAATAGGAAAAAAGTAAAATTAAAATTTCACATAAAAAATATGCACTTCAAGTATTATTATAGTTAACAGAACTGCACTCCAACTTCTGTCTGTCTGTCTACTTCGCGCTGGCGGTGCTGGCTGTTCGTCCCGACAAACTGACAATGCTGCATTAATAGTAGGTTAATAAAATGTTAAATTTATATTTTCTGTGGAAAGTTTTTTTTTTTATATTATTTTTATAAAATATGATGAGTTGTTGTTTCTTCAACTTCGCCTCGTTATCAATGGAAGGAAATTAAACTATTAAATATTTCATTTTCCCCAGTGCGAATCGAAACCAGAACCGACACGGATAGTCGCACACTTGTGCCCCTGGGCCACGATGGCTTCATGTTTTTTCTAAGCTCTGAATTTACAAAAAAACCTTTGAAAAAAGCAATAGCATATATTTTAACAATTTTCACATTTCAGTCGGATTTAAAAATAGTATAGATTCATATTTTTAATATATACAGAAAAAAACACATGACATAACCAAATCAAAGCAGTGCGTCAAGCATTTTAAATATATTATAAAAGAAATATCACAAACCCATCGAGAAATGTGAGAATTCTTCCCACACGTTTCCTTGAATTGGAAATTTGTAAACGACAATATAATTCATTATGCGATACACTTACGAATTACTCATATGCATATAATTACTATAATATAGAGGCCAGTCGTGGCGCAGGCGCACAAAATGTGACTGTATACGCGAATGACTGTGGGTTCGATCCCCACTCGAAGAAATGAAATATTAATATAAATGTATATTTTCATTTCTTCGCTCTAGTGTCGAGGTAAAGTGCGGCGTTAAGTTCCGCTACTCAACACGCAATGCCTCCTTAAACAGGGAACGGAGTGTTTTAAGACTAGGTTCCCTCTGTCTACCCAACTGTGCGTGGGATACAGCGTGAAGCTGATTTTTTTTTCACTACAATATATATATATATAAATACATACTGAACTGTACTTATGTATATTTTTATGGCTGTGAACCATTTGCCCGGATTTCCGAAACAATTAAATATACCAACACACGTGACGCTTTGCACTAAAGCTTTAGTCACACTTATAGCAAATATGTGATAGTGAATCAACCGCTTTACATTTAAATCTTAATAATATTATAAATGTGAAAGTTTGTGAGGATGGATGTTTGTTCTACTATGCAAAAACTACTGAACGGGTTTAGATGAAACTTCATAGTAATATTGCTTATATATCAGGATAACACACAGATTACAATTTAAGTTGACATTTTATTTCTTTTTGTGTAGGCTTTTGGAAAAAATATTATAATTGACTGTATTATAACAATAATATTAAGCGGGCGAAGCCGCGTTTGTTTCTCATTTTCACGTAAAATCTACTGAACAGATTTAGGTAAAACTTTACTGTAATACAACTTATACATCAAAATAACACATAGGCTACAATTTATGCAAAGATTTTGTATAATTTCTCTATAATATAACAATAAATTTAAGCGAGCCAAGCCGCGTGTGACCGCTTGTATCATTATAACACACGGATATGCTAGTGTTTTTAAATATACATGAAACGACTTTGAATGAAATTCTAATCCAGTGACGTCATTATTTCGTAGAACTGCCAAATGACTACAGCGACTAGTTGGTGGTATTTTAGCGAACGGTATTCCCCGAATAAGTCAATTTATTATTATAATATTTTCCTCTCTCAAGTGGGTAAAGGTAAAATATATAGGATTTCGAGGGCTTTGATGGGAAGAAAGTATATTCAGATATGATCCCAAATTCTTGGAAAATCTTTTGGAATAGCTTTGCTTTAGGTAACCTTAAAGAGATTATATTTGGTTTTTTCCGAACAAATTTTATTTTTCACTACACACCTAGTCAAAGTATTTTTTTTATTTGTATTGAATATTGATGTTATAAGATTTCTGATTTTGGCAAAATAAACAAGATATAATAGAATACAGCTATGGATTTTATAAAGAAAAAATATTTTAATTGTCACACCTAACATAATATACATTCGTATTTAACTTTATGTTGTTTGCATTTATTTAATGATTAATAAAATTTAATATGAAATTACAGGTAATAGTATCAGTACCCGAATACATTTTAAAGTTCATGTATTTTTTTTATAAGGCACCAGTAAAAATTTCGACCTCTTCAATTCTCTTTAGAAGTTCAATTTACATGTTCTTACGTCTAATGTACGATTGTAAAAACCGACTGGTTGTGGGTTCGATCCCCACTCTAGGAGATGAAATATTTACTTAAAATTTATATTTCCATTTGAAGAAATGGTTTCCCTCGCGGCGCTCTAGAATTCGGCAGAAAGTGGGGAACGGAGTGTCTTAACACTAGCCTACCCTGCTGTGAGCGAGATACAACGTGAAGATGATTGATTTATTTATTTTTTATTTATAATATATTTGCACACATAATTTTTAGACGCAAATCGGATAATTCGAAAACTTGACATTCAAACGTGCAGACAGTTTTTTTACATATAGACATCGTACAGTACTCACGGATTCGAATTGCATTTAAATAAAACAAAATAATGTCGATGAGCGTATCATTTGTTATTGTCAAATTAAATTGGTACAAAAAACGCGAGATCGTGATCGTGGCGTCCTCATTCACGTAAATGTCATTTTTTATCTAAATTAAAATAATATAACAAAAGTTCGATGTCTGCGGAATGCATATTGGATTGCATCAACACAGCGAGCCGATGGATGTCTCAATTTATCACTTTATATCAAAAAACGGATATAAATCACCCGTTAAGTCATATATTTCAAAAAAAAAACTGTAGATCTCATCCCGTGGGTAAAAGCGAAATGGACAAATTTGGGTAAAACTAAACAGGTTATGGCAAGTCGTTTTATTTAATAAAATTAATAAAATAAATTAGCTTCATGATGTATCCCGTATGCAGCAGGGTAGACAGAGGGAGGGAACCTAGTGTTAAGTCACTCCGTTCCCCGCTTTCTGCCGAATTCTAGAGGCATTGCGTGTTGAGTGGCAGAATTCAACGCCGCGCTGTACCTCGACACCAGAGTGAAGAAATGGAAATATAAACTTAAGTAAATATTTCATCTCCTAGAGTGGGGATCGAACCCACAACCAATCAATTTTACAGTCACACTTTGTGTTACAGCGCCACGACTGGCCTCTGGCCTGGTCTTTTTTAATGAAAAATGATAATAAATAATTGATTATAAATTAAATCCCTCGTTAAATTCTGTTCGTTTATTTCGTTTACTTGATAAGCAACAATTATAAATTCCGATTTGTAACAAATTAACGATATTCTTACTTCTTATTCATAATCTTTTGTTCTGAGATCTTTTGTTTTAGTAGCATGTAAGAGCAGCACAGGTGTCCAAGGAGTCCACAATTATAACCCGCTAAAGCATATTAGTAGAATAAATAAAATATATACGTGGAATCTATTATATGTATATGCACCAATATTATCAATTTTAGTTGAAAATTGAAAAAACAAAACTTATAACGTTATATTTTTTTGAACATACGAGTATGTATGTTTTTCTCGTTAATTCAAATTTATTATATTAGGTATTAAAAGCAGCTTCACGCTGTATCCCGCACACTGCAGGGTAAGCAGAGGGAACCTAGTGTTAAGACACTCCGTTTCCTACTTTCTCTGGAGGTATTGGGCTTAATCTGGAGGTATTGCGTGTTGAGTGGCAGAACTCAACGCCGCAATAAAAGCAATTAGAAAAAATATTGTATACTTCATAACTTAAGATAATTTAAACGTGATTAGTAAATGAGTTGTGGCGCAGGAGCTCAAGCGTGCGACTATAAACGCAACAGGTTGTGGATTCGATTACCATTGGAGGAAATGTAATATTTTATATTTTGATCTCGCCTCAATATGCTATGCAATGCCTCCAGAACTCGACGACAAATAGACACCGAGTGTCTTAACACTAGATTCCCTCTGTCTATCCTGTTATGTGCAGGATACAGCGTGAAGCTAAAAAAAATAGTAACTATTTATTTCTAAAAAAATATTACATTATGTTCACCTTGTCACTTTGAAAACGAATTTTAAATAAAAATCCTAAGGCAAAAAAGTTCAAAACCAAAAATTGTGGACTTTTAAAAAATAATGCAATCAAAATCACCAATAACATGTGCTAAAACGGCTGTCTGTGTCTGGGGCGATCTAGACAACCAAATGTTTACTCAGACATGCCTTTCGTTCTTTGTTTATTTATGTCTGTGCATATATAATATATTTATTTTAATAAATTAGGAACACATTCCATCTTTTTGTACATAGAAAACCTCGTTCTAATATAAATATTTTTAATATTGAACAAATCAAATAAGCCAGTCGTGGCAGAAGCGGGTGACTGTAAGCACGACAGGTTGTGGGTTCGATTTCCGCTAGAGGAAGTAAAATATTTAATATTTTGTGTCGAGGCAAAATGCGGTGAGTTCCGCCACTCAACACGCAATGCCACGAAAATTCAGCGGAATGAATGAAATGGAGTGTCTTAACACTAGGTTCCCACTGCCTACCCTGCTATGTGCGGGATACAGCGTGAAGCTGATTTGATTTTTGATTTTTGATAAACATATTATTTGTCATACCAGTTATTATCGAATGAAGTTTATTAAACGCTTATTTTGGTTTCCTCTATCAAGGATTTGTTTGAATAATTCTATCACTTTCACGCTGTATCCCCCATGTAGCAGTAGGCAGAGGGAACTAGTGTCGAGACACTCCTCTTTCCGTCGAATGTTTAGATAATCTTTAAAAAATATTAACCGAATACGTATATATCTCTGTATGTTTCTGAGGCAAAAGAAACTCTATGCTTGCAATTCTCCAGAACTTTGAACTATATGATGTTTTTGTACTCTTTCATAATATATTAATATACTTATATGAGACAGTGAAATGTTATTAATCTTAATAATTATATTTCATTTAATAAAATAGAGTCAATAAAGTTACTTGATAAATTAAAAACAATATAAACTTATATATATATATATATATATATATATTGTAGGTAGGTTATTTTTATACAGGAAAAACGTTCACAAAGGTATTTATGTATAGAGAGCATTCTTTTTTCAGTTTCACGCTGTATCCTGGCAGAGGGAGCGTAGTGGTAAGACACTCCGCTTTCCACCTTCCCCTGAATTCTGTCATTGTCTATTTGTTGAGTGGCGATTAAATATTTCATTTCCTCGAGTAAAAATTGAATTCACAAGCTATCGCATACATACATACATATTTACAGTCACACGCTTGTTCCCTTGCGCCACTGGCCTTTTCATGTTCATACTTCCCGAGGAATATTAAGTAAAGATGAACTAAATGCTTAAGCTGCTTAAATTAACCTCGTATAAGTCGCCGTCGAGTGTCGGTCGCCCGTCGTTCACTATTAACTAAGAAGCAGTGTCGAAATATATGGTCGTATATTTAGCGTCGACACGCGGCGTTTTGCATACTATTATGCTATGGCATATACACCGATTAGAAAATTTAAATAATTTGAATGTTTAATTATTTTAAATATTTTCAGAATACTTAGTTTATTTCTTTCAAATAATTTAAGAAAAATATTAGTTCAGAATTTTGATTGTTTATTGATTTATGATTTCGTAACAGTTCAATTGTAATCTACATTATACATTATATTTTTTTTTATATATATATATCTATTTATATATATATATATATATATATATATATATATATATATATATATATATATATATATATATATATATATATATGTATGTATGTATGTATGTCTATTATATATCCCGTATATAGCAGCGTAGGCAGAGGGTACGTAGTGTTAAGACACTTCCCTACTTTCTACCGAATTATCGTGACTTAGCATGTTGAGGTCGGAACTCAATGCCGCGCTTTGCCAAAATATTAAATATTTCATTTTCTCGAGTAAGAATCGAACCCACAACCTGCAGCGTTTACAGTCACTCGCTTGGGCACCTGCACCACGACTTTTTCCTCAACACTAACCATTAACAAATACCGATACCGATACAAGACTTAAATCGTTCAAATATGCAGGCGGGCGCGCGATGCCAAGAATTCAGTCGATTCAACAACTTTACCCAGCACTCGTTTACCTCGCGGCTAAAGCTATTCCTGTGTATAGTATAGTTTGAGAACAATGTCGATTTACCGTTGTATACTATATTTGCTATAACTAGAATGCGCCCAGCTGTATCTCCTCTCTCCTCTCCTCTCTCTTTGAATAAATCAAAGCTTCGAATGTACGTGGCGCAGAAGCACAAGAGTGTGACTGTAACGTGACGGTCGTGGGTTCACTTTGCTTTGGCACCAAGGCAAAAGCTCGGTGTTGAGTTTCGCCATTCAATACTTAAATTTCGTCAGAAAAAGAAAAATGCAGTGTCTTAACACTAGGATCCCTCTGTCTATCCCTGCTTTATGCGGGATACAGCGTGAAGCTGATTTTGATTTCTTTTTTAACTAAAACGCGCCCAGCTGTACCTCTGTCCCAATTGTAGACCATAATCTGACACCTAGTTGAATAAATATAAGCTGAGAACGTACAGATGTATGAGACGTATTGTTCTTGTTAGTCGTGTCTTTCACGTTTGGTGATACATTATGGTGGACTATACTTCCTTATAATACGCTTAAATGGTTTTAAATAAACATAAGATGTTGCGGCGTCAACACTAGGTTCCCTCTGCCTACCCTGCTATGTGCGGGATACAACGTGAAGCCGTTTTTTGATTATTAATATATTTTTTTACGCAATTTAATATACATATATATAAATATAATCTAAATAGAATATGTTTGTAGTTTAAAACCATTGAAATGAATAGATTGATATCGCATTTGATTAATGCCCCAGCCCGTGGGCGCGGCCGTAAATCAGCGGAGTGATTTCCGTTGGCACATACTAATTCCTGCAAATTAGCTTCACTACGTAATCGTGCAGTTGTTGTCCGTCTGTGCTGACTACAACAAAAGTATTATATAATATATATATACATATACGAATAAAATATCGATTCCTTTTTAAATTTATTTTATTCGAAATACGGCACCGTTTGCAGAGTAGAGAGAGAAGAGAGAAAGTAGCTAGGCAAGATGTAAGTGACTGTATGGAATAAAAAAAAAGAAGGTCAGTCATGGTCATGGACTGGTTGTGGGTTCGATCTCCACTTGAAGAGATGAAATATTTACTTAAATTTATATTTACATTTCTTCGCTCTGGTGTTAAGGCAAAGCACGGCGTTGAGTTACGCCACTCAACAAGCAATGTCTCCAGAAACGGACTCTCTTAACTAACACAAAGTTCCCTCTGTCTATCCTGCTATATGCGGGATATAGCGTGAAGTTGATTTAAAAAAAGGAAAGATGTTTACTAATAGTATATAATTTTTAGTTTACACCTGAATGTTGAGTACCTTGACACTAGGCACCCACGTAACATGGATTGCAATATACAAGTTAAGATTCCGTTGCCTTTAGGAGGAGAACGGAATTTTATGTCACTACGTTATCTGTATTCGGCAGAAAGTGGGGAACGGAGTGTCTTAACACTAGGTTCCCTCTGCCCACCCTGCTGTGTGCGGGATACAGCGTGAAGCTGGTTTAATTTTAATCTGTGAGGTCAGTCGTGGTGTAGGGGCACTAGCGTGTTACTGTAAATGCTACAGTTTGTGCGTTCGATTCCCACTCGAGGAAATTAAGTATTGAATATTATAATTTCTTCGCTCTGGCTTCGAGGCAAAGCGCTGCGTTGAGTACCGCCACTCAACACACAATGCCTCCAGAAATTTGGAGGAAAGTGGAGACCGGAACGTCTTAACACTAGACTCCCTCTACCTACCCTATGGAGACCGGAATGTCTTAACACTGGACTCCCTCTACTTACTCTATCACAAGCAGAATAAAGCGTAAACCTAAAAAAAAAACATATAATCTGTGCAGTGAACATTGCAAAAGGTGCATATTTAAAGAAAAAAAAACCCAACCATTTTGCAATGTTTTTGCCGAGGTTAACAATCGTTTGAAATGTCTGTCTGTCTGTCCTTATCTAATATCTCTGTAAGTCAGTAATTCAGTGATTACTGTGTTCAGGTATGGCGGTGGCGGTGTGGTATGCAATATAGACAATCATTAAATCATCGCGTCTAGACGAGTGACTAACTGTTAGATTGGGTTTTGGTTCATATATAAATATAATTAATTTCAAATTTGTTTGTTTATTTGTATATTTAATTTAAGTAAGCCAGTCGTGGCGCAGCGGCAAGAGGTGTGACTGTAAAACCGACTGGTTGTGGGTTCGATCCCCACTCGAGGAGATGAAATATTTACTTAAATTTATATTTCCATTTCTTCGCTTCGGTATCGAGGTTAAGCGCGGCGTTGAGTTCTGCCACTCAACACACAATGCCTCCAGAATTTGGCAGAAGGTGGGGAACGGAGTGTCTTAACACTAGGTTCCCTCTGCCTACCCTACTGTGTGCGGGATACAGCGTGAAGCTGATTAATTTAAGTGGGACCAGTTGTAGCGCAAGGGCACGCGACTAGTTCTAGGTTTGATCCTAACTTGAGGAAATTACATATTTTTTTTAAATATTTATTTCCATTTCTTCGCTCTGGCATTGAGGCAAAGCGCGGCGTTGAGTTACGCCACTCAATAAGCAATGTCTCTAGAATTCGGCGGAAAATGGGAAACAGAGTGTCTTAACTAGTACAAGGTTCCCTCTGCCTACCCTGCTGTGTGCGGGATACAGCGCAAAGCTGATTTTATTAATTAATTTAATATTTTTCATACATAAAAGTCATTGGAATAAATCAAATATTAATGTATTCGTGTTTTTGTCCTGTTGTTGCGTACCTCTCGTAATTTGTTGTTAAAAAATAAAATTTCAAATATTTTTTTTGATTTGTACTTTCCGCTTAAACAGCCAAAAGTTTACGCCACACCTTGTCTGCTCAGACAATAGGAACATAAATATTTCAAATGTAATTTGAATGGGATTCGACTCCACAACTCCAACTGTCGTGTGCATTTGGGCATATCACACTGTTTACAAATAAATGAATTTATAAATAAAATATTGATATATATAAATTTTTAAGTGCTTTTATTTATTAATAAAAATTTAATCAAATTTTAAAAGCATTACGTTTTGAGTGGCGGAACTCAACACTGGGATTTTCCCTTGTTGCACTGGCAGAAATGAAAATATTAATAAATAATCATTCATTCCCTCGAGTGGGGATCGAACTCACGCCCGTGACGTTACAGTCACACTCTTGTGCAACTGCGTCACGACGGCATTATTAAGAATATTTAACAATTATAATTAAATATTATATTTAATAATTTGAGGCCAGTCGTGGCGCAGGGGTACAAAGTGTGCCTCTAAAGTCTAAATCGACTGGTTGTGGGTTCGATCCCCACTCGAGGAGATGAAATATTTATTTACATTTATATTTTCATTTATTCGCTCTGGTGTCGAGGGGAAAACGCGGCGTTGAGTTTTGCCACTCAACACGCAATGCATCCAGAAATTGACAGAAAGTGGGGGACGAAGTGTCTAAACATTGGGTTCCCTCCGCCTACCCTGCTGTGAGCGGGATATAGCGTGAAACTGAAAAAAAAAAAACAATTATTTTGCTTAGAGAATTCGGTACAGGAAACGACGAAGGCCGTGTAAGGGTAAGGCCAAGTCATCACGTCTAGACAAGTGACAAACACGGTTCAAAGTTGTGCAACGTTTGCTATATAAGAAGCGATGCACAAACAAGCACTGCTGTCAAAGCCTTCAAAAATTTGAAAGCTATCCTAAGCTCAGTTACAGTAAGGTCAACAAGTCGTGGCCGACTTGATGTTGGCTGGAGATGGCTGCAGAGATCTGATTTTAAAATTTTGCTTACTCTTAAATATTTTCTTTTAGAGTAAATAAACATTGCGCGTAACTTCAGAAAAAAATATTTTTGATATTTTCATTTTCTGGCTGTGGTAATGAGACAAAGCGTGGCGTTACGATCCGCCACTCAACACGCAATGCTTTCAGAATTCAGCGGAAAGTGTAGAGGGGAGAGTGGAAGTGTCTTAATGCGGAACTTTGAGCAGTGTCTTAACACTAGGTTTGCTCTGTTTATCCTGCTATATGCAGGATACAACGTGAAGCTGAAAAAACTTTTAGTTATATATATATATATATATATATATATATATATATATATATATATATATATATATATATATATATATATATATATATATATATATATATATATAATTTGATCGCTCTATGTCTGCCTAGCTGGAGGCAGAGAAAACATGATGATCACTTTTTATTTCTTGTCTTGTCTATTCGAAGAAGACAGCGAAAGCCGATACTGTATGTTCGTCCTATGGAAATCAATCCAGGTAACGCCTACATCATTAATAAATGTAAATATACTATATCGCCGATATGAACACAAAATCATCATATGTATATAACACCTTAAGATTATACAATAACAATTTAATATTAAAAATAATTAAATTTGTTGACTTAAAATTATTTTTTAATTCAAATCAAAGTCAATAAATTTAATTATTTAGCTACATTTATAATCAGCTTCACGCTGTATCCCTCACACAGCAGGGCTGAGGGAACCTAGTAAAAGACACTCCGTTCCCTACTTTCTGCCGAATTCTGGAGGCATTGCGCGTTAAGTGGCAGAACTCAACGCCGCGCTTTGCTTCGACACCAGAGCGAAGAAATCGAAATATAAATTTAAGTAAATATTTCATCTCCTCGAGTGGGGATCGAACCCACAACCAGTCGGTTTTACAGTCACACTTTGTGCCGCTGCGCCACGACCAGCCTCATTTATGATCAACATAAAATAAATATCAATTGTTATATTATTAAAATTTTTAAGGCCAATAAACATTTTTAAAGTGTAATTCCACACTTAGGAAAGAAAAAAACTTATTTAGAAAACATATAAAAGGAGGTTTCCAGGAGGCGCGGGTTCGAGTCCCGCTGCGTTCAATTTTTTATACGTTTTCTAAATAAGTAAACAATATGATTATTTGTAATATTCCTTTGCGAGTGAAACCAACTATTATGCACAAGCAAGATAAACATCGACATCGAACAAATAGACCGGGCACTCGTAAAAAAGAAAAAAATAACGCGTTATTCCAGTAACTTATGGTACCAATAATTATATAGTATAATGTGTTATCTCGACGCCAAATATTGAGGTAGCATGAGTTATGGGCTATTTTAATTGATGATAAAAATCTTTTTGGCCAATTTCATATTTTATATGAGGATTTGCTGAAGTTCCTCGGCTACTGGGGTTGTTTGTTGTTTTATTTTCTTTTGCGGCATGTTCGAGATTATTTGAAAATAATTATTAGATATTTTTTTTTCGTTTTGGACATATAAGTTTCTTGTATTAACAATAGATTTAGATATTTTTTTTTTTTTTGTATTCATTAGAATTATGTTCTATAAAAAGATAATTTAGGTCAATCGTGGCGCAGGGGCACAAAGTGTGGCTGTAAAATCGACTGGTTGTGGGTTTGATCCCCACTTGAGGAAAAGAAATATTTATTTACATTTATATTTTCATTTCTTCGCTCTGGTGTCGAGGCAAAGAGCGGCGTTGAGTTCCGCCACTCAACACAGAATGTCCCCAGAACTTGGCGGAAAGTGGAGAACGGAGTGTCTTATCACTAAGTTCCCTCTGCTTACCCTGCTGAGTGCAGGATACAGCGTGAAGCTGATTTAATTTAATTTTTAATAAACTAGAAAAGTTTCTAACTTCTGAGTGAACAAGATATGGAGTAGTCTATATTTGTCTATGGAATGCAATCTATTTTTACAATAAATTTCAACAGATCAGTTGACTGGTTGGTCTCTTTCACTCTCTCTCTCACACTCAGTTTTGATAGATAATAAATAAACTTTAAGTATAATTCCTATATAAAACTTAAAACTTATAAAATAAAACGTACGTATTTTTATCTCAAACATTTCCTCGATCCTGACAGCATTTTATATCACACTTCCCGCTATTTTATTTCTACAGTGCTTCTGCGATTTTACACAGACGTCACTATCGTATGCTGATTATGTTAGTAAATTTTAAATTATACATAAATAATAATATAAATAATAACACACACACACACACACATAAATGATAACACAAACACATACAAAAAATACTTTTTAGAAAACAAATAAAAATATAAAAATTTTGAACGTATACGTTTATATTCTGAAGATTGAGTACTCATAATCGATAATACCAGCTATATAATTTTCATATAAATATCACGACTGGAACCAAAAGTATTCGTCTACGATACCTTCAATCTCATTTATTATATTATAGACTATTATAGAGTCGACATTAACTAAATGATTCTATCTGTTATAGATACCATAATTAAGAGCACTCAAGTTTATTGCGTTTTATTCTTGTGAATATTACTTTTCAATAGGTATATATTAATTTTAATTTTATTCACATTAAGCGTTGTGCCCTAAGCAGTTTCTCTGGAGGAATTCGATTCGATGACGTTTTTTGATTGACGATCAATATTTCTGCCGATGCCAGTCGTGGCGCAGGGGCACAAAGTGTGACTGTAAACACGACAAGTTGTGTTTGATTCCCACTCGAGGAAATTAAATATTTAATATTTTCATTTCTTCGTTCTGGTGTCGAAGCAAAGCGCGGCGTTGAGTTCCGCCACGCAATGCGTTCAGAATTCGGCGAAAAATGGGGTACGGAGTGTTTAACTACTAGGTTCCCTCTACCATCCCTCCTGTATGTAGGATACAGCGTGAAGCTAAAACAATCATATAATAACGTGCATACATTCAAAAAGTTTTTTCTGCTTCTTGGAATATGTTTATTATTATTTCAGCGCCACTTCTACATTACAAGTTCAAATTTTATACAGGGTATTGTTTATATATAAAAGATGTTTTATGCAAATCGACGTTATTTTGAAATTTGCAAGATCTTAAAATAAAGAAAATTTAGAATAAATAAATAATAAACTTTAAAGATGTGTGAGTGTGAGAAGTTTGATTTACTTATCTTCTTTTCAGTTTTAAATTCATAACCGGTTCGACAAAGGGAACCTATGTAGAGAAAAGACACTACTTTCTCCACTTACCTCTCGAAAGCGAGACCGCACAATTCAAAATAAAAATTAGTGCATTTCTTGTGATAGCCGTGTATAATATACAAATATTATTCTTCTCTTATAGACAATGATGTAATGCATATCATAGAATGGGTCGAGACAACTGTAATATGCATTGTTGCGTTCTGCGAACTGAGAGGTCGTGGAAATATATATTATGGCTTCGAAAGCGAAATACTGGTCTAAACGAAAACTATAAATTTTTACATAAAAATTATTAAATGATTAGCTTCACGCTGTATCCCGCACACAGCAGGGTAGGCAGAGGGAACCTAGTGTTAAGACACTCCGTTCCCCATCTCTGCCGAATTCTGGAGGCATTGCGTGTTGAGGGGCAGCACTCAACGCCGCAAACAACACTGAAATTTCATTTGAAAAGTCAAAATATAATTTACAATATATTTATAAGTATAATCATGAGAGAATATTAACAGCAGAGCACGATATGTTCGTGCAAAGATTTTTTTTTTACTTTTTAGTGCTATCTTTTGTTAACAAAATTTCTGAGATGGGCATCTCAAAAATATACCTCAAACACTACAAAATCAGGTTTTATCCTTAAATAAGCGATTTCATTTTCATCGAGAAGTATTACTATATACTATATTTAAACTTAAAGTACACAAAATTAGCAATATCTGTTGAAAGGCACGTCATTCAAGTTGTTCAAGGGTGAACGTAAGTCGAGTTAGAAAAAAAATCGCAGACAAAAATATTTAAACACAGTAAATGTATCATAAACAAAATATTTCGCTTGTAATGATGCTGGAATAAAAACAAAAAAATATGTACAGTCAACTAATGACTAAAGACGTGACAAGAAAAAAAATGTGCATTCCGTACAAAATATAATATTGACATTTAATGTCGGGGTTTTTTGACACCGTTTTTTTTTTAAAATAAATATAATAAATAAAAAAGGTACGTTTAAGCAAATTTTTCACATACATATGAATAGAAAAGAGCGTTATAAAATATATAAATGTATCAGAAACACCGTTTACCACAGATTATTTTATAACATAATATATATACGTAGATACGCCAAAGATATTTAAGCAGTGAATATTTTTATTTTACAAAATATTTAAATATTTTTTTTAATATCTCCAACTTTTTTCAAGACTGCGAGAATATCTAAATTAAATAATAAAGATCTGTGGCATTTTGTCGAAGAATCAATGCGTTCCTGCATAATAAAACATTTAAATAAGACGGATTAACGGTTTGTTTTCGTATATAAAAAAAATCGAAACGTAAATAAATGTACACGTTGTTAATTTATAAATTAAACCTTATATATGTACTTTTTTTGTTTCGTTTTTTATCTTCACACTATATCACGCATATAGCAGAGAATTTAGTGCTAAGACATTCCGTTGTCCATTTTACTTAAAATTCTTAAGACATCGAACCCACAGCCGTCCCGTTTACAATCGCACGACGCCCTCAAGTTACGGGGCTTACCTCAATATTCGACAATTACAGTTTCGTCCTAGACGACCTTGACAAAAAAACCGTACATTATCGTAACAAAATTTCCGATTCGACTTGACTCTACCCACTCCAATGTGAAGTGCTAATATTAATTTGAATGGATGCATTTTTATTATGTGTCAACTGTAGAGTAGCCATAAAAGATTTTGCCACATTAAAAGTAAAATAAATTGGCTTAGTTGGATAAGAACAAGGAATTTATTAATATTAGACGTGGTGATCGAATAATATCTTGTTAAATGTTGTTTCTAATGATTCTGTGGTTTTCATTCGAATTTCGAATAACAAGTTTTAAATTTGTCTTCTTATAAGTTTTTTTTTTTAGTGTTAGTCTCCTGCTGTATCTCGCACGCTAAGAGTAGCCAGAGGGAACTTAATGTTAAGACACTACGTACTCCGTTTTCCTATGAATTCTGGAAGCATTGCGTGTTGAGTAGGGAAACTTAATGTAGCCCGTTGCCTCGACACCAGATCGCAAAAATTAAATTATTAAATATTACATATTTATTTTTTTCGAGTGGGAATCAAACCTACAACCTGTCACGTTCAGTCACACGCTTGCCACCACCGGCCTCTTCTAAGTCTCTTATGGTTCTTATTAGTTCAGGTGAAATTTTAAAAAATAACTAAAACTCATTGCATAAGATTAAAAGTACTTAAGAAAATCAAGATTTATTTAATTTTCTATAATTAAAATAACTATTACTTCTTATATGGCGGGCGATACTTTCTTTCTTGAAAATACTTTCATACAACTGGAGGAATTTCCGTCATCGCGGCAATGTCTTCGTACGGAAGAATAAGTTATACGACGTATCTGAGATGTGATATCTTTTGTCATGTGCTTTTTTTTTCAACTTCACGATGTATCCCTCGTAAAGCAGGGAAGGCGGGAACCTAGTGTTAAGACAGACTCACAGACCGTTCCTTACTCAACTCCGCACCACTTTGCCTTGTAACCAGAACAAGAAAATGAAAATCCCCCGAGGGGAAAATCGAACTCTAAACCGTCGCGTTTACAGCCACACGCTTGCGCCACTGCGCCACTACCACCTCCCCACCACCTCTAGCATTAACATTATGTCATTAAGCTATAAATTATTAATTAAAATTCCGCTGTTTCTAAAATTGTAGAAATATATTTGATAATATCAGACTATTATTTTTAAAGTGTGTGATTTATTTGAAACATATTATTTATTAAAAACGTGATATTTCCAAACATGTTGTTAGCATTTAGAAATAGCGTTAGCTATAAAAAATAATATATGTAAGTATTAGTATACGAATATCTGAATAATATCACTAACATTATAAGTTATTTTTGGTGTTTGGTGAAATATTTGCAGTGATAGATAACTAGCAACGAGTTCGCGGCTTCGCCCGCTTGAATTATTTACATAATAATCATTAATTTACTAATCTGTATTTCTTTCCTTTTCTAATAATAATATAAAATTAAAAACAATATTTATATTCCTATACCTATATTCAAAAGTAAAGTCGCAACTGATTCAATAAAATAGCTCTTTAAAGTAGTATAATTGTTTTATTTATAAATCGATTGAAATACCACAACCACAAAATTTTAAGGGAAGCTTGTCAAAATACAATAGCGAAAACCACAATTAAATCAGTTAATCCGTTTCTGAGGTTATCGTAAACAGACGCACAGACAAACAGACAAAATTTCTAAAAAAAAACATTGTTTTTGGTTCCACTACATTATTAAATGCAACCATTTTTCCATTTTTTCTTTTATATCTTCCACGCACAGACACCGATCCATTAAACCGATTTTATCATAAATATAGATATGATATAAAAGGGTGAGTGTAGGTGCATAGTGCGTAGCCCACTCTGGTCGGTGCTGCGTCCGGCGGACCGCGCTGTAGTGACTGGATGCAACTAGTTTTTTACGACAAGTGAACATCCGCGTCTACGCCAGTTTTTATGCCAGCTCCAAGTCTACTTGTTTTTCTGAACAATCTCGATTGATGACCGTCTGGCTCCGAGCGTCTGTTTGCACGCCACACCTAATCTCAACAACGCTGTGGATATATCAGTGCGTAGCGCGGTAGCCGTTTGGTAACCCGATTGAGGATTTATCGTCGAAAAAAATTTAATCTGCCATTTTCGAGTTAATGATCTTTGATAATGTTTACATTTTATGAATTCTGTAGGTACATAACGTGATATCTCCGGTATTGGTTGCCGTTATTTGTTATATTTATTTTTATTGGGAATCCAATATTTATAAATAAGAATATTAGTAATCAAATCAGATTCACGCTGTATCACGCATACAGCAGGGTAGGCAGAGGGAACCTAGTGTTAAGATACTCTGTTTTCCACTTTTCGCCGAATATTGCGCATTGTATGTTGAGTGGAGGAACTTAACGCCATCCTTTTTCTTGGTGCCAGAACGGAGAAATTAAAATATTAATGAATAATAATTTATTTGTGGTGATCGTACCCACAACCGTCGCGTTACAGACACCTTTGTGCCCCTGCGTCACGACGGATAATATATTTTAAATATATGCATATAATATGATATATTTATAGAATTGTGTATTCTCGCCACGTCTTTGTGTAGTCTAATACTATTCCACAGTAGACATTCGATATAGCGTGCAACGGCGGTGTGCTACCGGATTGATAATTGACAGCTTTGTATGGGCCATCACAACAGCCAGGACAGACGTGCGGCCTCCGGTGTGGGTACTGGGAGGCGATTTGCGAGATCACGTTTCGAACGGCCGAACACGCTAAGTGCGTGTCTGGCTGCCTGCTGGCCGCGCACGCCGCGGATATGCGGGACATGTGCAAGATGTGACAGTTTGATTACTCACACACTCTTTATTGCTACCTTCGGGGATTCTTGAAAAATGTGTTTTTTTTTCTTGAAAAATGTGTTTTCTGTCTGATGATCTGTAACATATTATATACGAATTGCAATGTATGTTGCATAATTGCACTGTCCAGCGAGAAATAGCTTGCTTTTTTTTCGGTTTTTAGGGATTAGACACTCCTTCCCCCACTTTCCTCCAAATTTTAGAGGCGTTACGTTTTGAGTAAACTTAACATCGCCTTTCTGGGCTTGGTACTAGAGCGAATAATAATAATAATTATTATATTTACCTATCTGTCTTATTTATACATATATAAATATACGATCATGTAAAATTTCATAAGTTTTTGTATGATCACATTCGACAAACAGGACACTAAAAATAATTCACACCAAAGTCAAAGTGATAATAGTCCGAAATCAAATGATTTATCGTTTCTCAATTCGGTCAGTCACAATAGTGCAATGAGCTGCGCAGACGCAGACGAGACGGTGCGGCCGTCGGCGGTCGACGACCCCGCCCCGACGCTACACGACAAGGCTGTAGAAATGCAGCGGGCCGCATCTAGTTACCGCCGTGAGAACTCTTCTGACATCCACTACAGGCACGGCATCTCTAATAACTACGTACGTATGTACGTACACAGGCCTAGACGAGACGGCAAATAAAGACGTTTGATTGCTTTATGCTCCACGACTGCAGTACAGACAATAGCCGCGATAAATTACTAAACTTCGCATTACTATAGAAAATGAACATAAAAAATTGAGAACTGATGTGTGCGAATTGTGAATGTTGACAACGATTGTAATTATTATAATATATTATATGAGAATTGTTGAAATTAAAATGTTACTATGTAAGTACTTGTTCTGTATACATACGTCATTGTGACGCAGTCGTCGACAAATTGGATTGAACGCGTAAGCTGTGGGTACAATTGTTATTTAATTATAATAATATATCATTACGTCGAATGTAAATCGAACCTACTACCTGCCGCGCTCACAGTCATACGCTTGTACCCCTGCCACACGACTTGTTCCAACGCTATAATTAAATTAAAACTTGCAAAACTCCTTAAATCTGCACTTAGCTTAAAAACATCACAAAAAAAAGGGGGCAAAAAAGATCAACATTCTCATACGCTTTTTCCTGTCTGCGGCTAAATACCAAAAAAAAATCACTTCAAGCCGATTAAAACTTTCTCCTTGCAAAAAGTGCAGGGTATCAAAATCGAAGGACGCGCCGCGGCGGGCCGTTACGCCGTCGGCGAGTCGACCTTGACCGCACCTGATGTTTCTTGGCTGTTGCCACTCGCTGTGCGCCGTTTGTGCAGGTGGTAGCTACGCCTTGAATACTTTGTTGTAATGTAAAAAAAATGTATATAATAAATATATTATATACATTTTTTTTTGTATTTAAATTGTGTATTGTGTGTAGGTTAGTCTATCACGTAATAAATTTACCACTATTTTCAATGATTTTTTTATTAAGTAAAAATCGTAAATATTTAATATTTATTTGAGGCCAGTCGTGGCGCAGCGCCACGAAGTGTGAGTGTAAAACCGACTGGTTGTGGGTTCGATCCCCACTCGAGGAGATGAAATATTTACTAAAATTTATATTTCCATTTCTTTGCTCTGGTGTCGAGGTTAAGCGCGGCGTTGAGTTCTGCTACTCAACACGCAATGCTTCCAGAATTCGGCAGAAAGTGGGGAACGGAGTGTCTTCACACTAGGTTCCTTCTGCCTACCCTGCTGTGTGCGGGATACAGCGTGCCACGACTGCCCTCTTTATTTTGATTAATTAATTAACATTAATGAATATTTACTATATTTAATTAAAATAGTAACACAAGTCAAAGTTATCTAATAAAATACACTATTCTTTTATTAATAGTAACTGAAGTACAGTACAGTACCCCAATAAGCAGACCGGCACTGGATTTTTTCAAGATCACGAGAGACTCATGGTTGGATTATTTATCGTCGTTTTTTAAGCTTTCCAAGCTTTATCATATTA
The DNA here is from genome assembly GCA_018249695.1 of Heliconius erato demophoon. Lineage (NCBI taxonomy): Eukaryota > Metazoa > Arthropoda > Insecta > Lepidoptera > Nymphalidae > Heliconius > Heliconius erato. Next base: position 38,557 of record DWQW01000750.1, read on the forward strand.
CAAAGTCAGTATTGAAATAAAACAGAAGCTACATATGTATATGATAAAAAATTATAGTTTCAATATTAGTCATATGTATAGATATTAAATAAAATAAATTAGCTTCACGCTGTATCCCGCACACAGCAGGGTAGGCAGAGGGAACCTAGTGTTAAGACACTCCGTTCCTCACTTTCTGCCGAAATCTGGAGGCATTGCGTGTTGAGTGGCAGAATTCAACGCCGCGCTTAACCTCGACACCAGAGCGAAGAAATGGAAATATAAATTTAAGTAAATATTTCATCTCCTCGAGTGGAGATCGAACCCACAACCAGTCGGTTTTGCAGTCACACCTCGTGCCGCTGCGCCACGACCGGCCTCATAGATATAGATATAGTTCTATTATTTAATGGTAGAATGAAGTGCCCACGTTGATTTAATTAATAACTTTTTTTTCATGCTGTATCAGGATGCAGCAGGATGGGCAGACGGAACCCTGTGTTGAGATACTCCGTTTCCAATTTTGCGCCGAATTCTACCAGTCATGGCGCAGGGTCACAAAGTGTGACTAGAAGCGCGGCAGGTCGTGGGTTCGTTTGTTCGCTTTGGTGGTCCGCCACTTCACAAGCAATGTCTCCAGAATTCAGCGGGAAAAGGAAATCGGAGTATAAAATAGTATAACTTATTCAATTTTTCCTTTAGTGCTAGATTTTGTTAGATAAACATAGAAATTAATCAAATTATCACCGATTCCTAAAAATTTCTTTATAATATTTTTTAGAACTATTGCTGAAACGCTTGTTTGTATTACACAACGAGAATTAAAAAAAACAGCATATATTAAAGAAGGTGGGAGAATGCTGTCGGTATTAAATTAGACTATAGTCAATTTATAAGAGCATAGAAACCTGAGACGAAGTACAAGATATGTTATATGATATAAATCTTAAATTAACATTTACCTATACGTGGGCCATATTTCACACAAATATTAAATTTATTGTACAATATAAGGTTGACAATGTGATTGATGGCACGCTTAAAATTTGTTAAAAAGTGATGTCACTTATTTTATATGAATATAAAGTATAATAGGTTTTTTAGGGTTCAGTACCTTTTAAGAAAAAAAGGAATTCTTATAAGATCACTTTGTTGTTCGTCCGTCTGTCTATCTGTCTGTCAAGAGTCTTTATATCAGGAACGCTTGAAGATATCGAGTTGAAGTTTTTTAAATCAAAATTAATAGGATACGTCCGGTTGACCTAGAATTATGAAATTTGGCAGCTATCACCTAGAAAAAATCTAAAAACTGTACATTTGTGTTTAAATCCTAAAAAGTAATAGCCTTAAAAGGGGGAACATTTGGTAATAAAGTTCAAAAGAGTTATCACATGGAAGGACTCTGGCTAATCATAAGGAATATATATCATAAGGAAATATTATTTTCATCTTTACATTATTTTTATAAATTTTAACTTACTTTGAACTAAGGTGATACCAATACAAGCTAATAATTTCACAGGTTATTCACTAGTACATTTGAATGCAAAAAAAATAATCTTACATTATTCTTTATGTCAAACAACCCGGCGAACTATTTGTTTACATACATAGATCAAACGTAAACAACATAATATTTAAAAAAAATATTAAAAATAATTTATATCAAAAGAAGATAAGTTTACGTCTTTTTGTGATATTCCTTATTATCTTATTACCGTATTATCCATTATAATCCCTCAATAAAAATAAATACTGAGAAACCGAAGAAAGAAGTATAACATTTTGTCTTAACCTGACCAACTCAAATATTTAATAATCTGTATCACCTATTTGTGTAATTTTAACTTCTTAGTACATTTTCATATGCGTTATTTAAACATTCATATACAGGGTGGAAGTGTAAGCACCACTTTAAATGAAACCACAGTTTTAATTACTCTATAAAAGCCTAATATAAATCAGAAAAAAAAATCCCAAAAATGAAAAAGTTATTTTTTCAAACAAAATAAATAATAAAATTGTCGTTTTAAAATAAAACGCCATTTGTAAGGATGACGCACGCACACATAAACCTATCAAAGGAACACCGCCGAACACGGCTCATTCCGAAATCGAGTCGTAGGTATTGGTGATAAAGTTCAAAGTTGTTTAACCTTTAGTAGTATTATTGTAGTAGTAAGTGCTTACGTTATTGGGATCTATACGTAATCACGTCACACGAAATACAGGTATGGATAAAAATCGTCAAATGAAAAAAAAATTCTACGTCCAAATTGTTGAGGCATCTTGATTAATTTCTTTAGGTATGGGTTTGAAATATTTTACCCTATATGCTGTTTCCGTAATAGGAGCCGTTCTTGACAAATGGCGTTTTGTATTACAACAATATTTTTATTATTTATCTTGTTTGAAAAAATTACATTTTCATTTTTGAATAAAAAAAAATTACTATGTTAGAATTTTATAGAGTAGTCAAATCTGTGGTTTCATTTAAAGTGGTGCTGACACTTCCACCCTGTATAAGAAGAAATGTTATTGATGACATTTAAGAGCGTGTCCTATTACGTTATTACAAAAACAATTATTTTTAAATTTGTCCAATTGTCTGTTTATCTGTGCGTTTGTTCACGCTAATATCAGAACTAACAAGTCATTCTATTTTGGCAAGTTTCTAAGAGACATTTAGTGTTTGTTTTATTTCAATCGGTTTCTAAATAAAAAAGTTATAGATCTATCTATAACTTTTGCTAGTCAAAAAGCGCGATACCAATTTAAAAAGATGCCGTTCGACAAAATTGCTACAAATAACTGTTTTGTAAGCAAGTCTACTTTTCAATATAAATATAGATATTATTTTCAAAATTATGTTATTGTTAGAAAAAGAAAATGATGCAGAATAGTTGCAGAATATATAATTTAAGCGGGTGAAGCCGCGGGCGGGCCGATAATATTATATATGTATATATTTGATACAAATGTAAAAAAAAACGATAAAAATGCGTAAGTCCGTTAAGAGCAAGTATTTTTAAATTTAAGTACCTGAAGCTATAAAGCAGCGGGCGGTTTTAAAACACGCATTCACGGTTTTACGTCAGACACGTGTAACTTTTGCAATAAAAACGATTAAATAGTATGTATAGGTATAATTTACTATAAATGATTCTTCTTCAATATAAATACAGTTCGGTCGACGAGTCGTGGCCGCCTCGAAGTTAGGTTTTCTTAACTTTTGCGCAATGTTCACTCGGGAAGAGAATATTAAAAAAAGGAAAGTTTCAAATCAAATCTGCGCGGACATCTACAAATAATTTCAAGGCGGCCACGACTCGTTGGTCGTACTGTAAACGGTGTAAAGCATTTTTTTGTATATCTGAACTTTATACTTACATATAAAGATAATAGTGCAGGTGCGTTAGTGTTACATACACTGTCGTCTGTACCGTAACAAGTTCAATTTCAATTTCGCATGTAACTTAAATATTATTTAATAAATAAAATGGGCGCTTTCTGTGTCTAATGGTTGCATGCTATGTTTTATTTCAGATTTTTTCATGTTTACTACAGAATCTAATAATTTAAGTAATTATTATTTAACAGGACATCAAAAATAAATGTAGAGTTTATAAATAAATCAAATGAAAATCAGCTTCACGCTGTCTCCCGCACACAGCAGGGTAGGCAGAGGGAACCTAGTGTTAAGACACTCCGTTCCCTACTTTCTGCCGAATTCTGGAGGCATTGCGTGTTGAGTAGCAGAACTCAACGCCGCGATGTGCACTCTACGTCGCGCTTTACACTCAACGCCGCGCTTTGCACCCAACGCCGCGCTTAGTAAAGTTTATAGTTTTCTTTATATTGAATTTGATAAAAATATTTCGATGGGCGCACGTCACGAGCGTGCGACTGTAAACGGGACAGACTGTGGGTTCAATTCCCGCTCGAGAAAATGGAATATTTATAATTTTTATAGGCAAAGTAGGTAATACCTTAATAGGAACTGAGTGTATTAGCACTAGGTTCGCTGGTTTCTTCTGTCTACCCAACTATAATGCAGGATACTAACAATATAAAAAATAACAATATTGAATATATTTACTGTGTGCATGTTGATGGAGTGACGATATTCGCAAAGTGGCTGGCATCGGCTGGATGCGAAGAGCTCAAGATAGAGCTCAGTGGCGTGCCATTGGAGAGGCATATGTCCAGCAGTGGACTAGGACAGGCTGATGATGATGATGATGATGATGTAAGTGAGACATATTCTTCGTGATATACTTAAACAGGTTCATAAAAATATAATTAAAAAATCGTTTTTTACCACCTATCAATGGTACCCTTACACGTGTTACAAACCACGACGTCGAAGTTACGGTCAGAGTCAACATCCTCATGGGAACTAATGCCATCATATTTATATATTAGAGTCATTAAAATTTAATTGACCGTTTCACTTTAATCTCGAAAATAGCTTGTATTTTTTATTACGATTTAGAATATTTTTTTCTTATAATTTTTGGGTACGATTTACTTAAATTAGATAAATAAATCAGGTTCACGCTGTATCCCGCACCCAGCAGAGTAGGCACAGGGAACCTAGTGTTAAGACACTCCGTTCTCCATTTTCCGTCATAGTAGTAGCGCAGGGACAAAGCGTGACCGTAAATGCGACTGGATATGGGTTCGATCCCCAATTCAGGAAATGAAATATTTTAATTTATATTTTTATTTCTTTGCTCTGGTGTCGAGGCTGAGTTCCACAAAAAAAAAGCGCGAGCGATGACCACAACTCAGCATACAATTCAGAATTCGACGATGTACTTAAATTGCCATAAATATAAATAATCTTTAAAACTTTTCAAATCACAGTAAACTTACTTCATAAGTTAATTAGAACTATAAATATCTGTACATTCATATGTTTAGTCGGTTTAGGGAACACGTCAGAGACGGCTCGCGTCCTTCGAGACACCTGTTGCTGGGTGCAGGCAGACGGCCGCCGTATATATTACCATGCATCGTATGCAATTTAAACTTTTATTATTAAATATATTTAGTTCTCCACGCCAGTCGTGGCGCAGCGGCACGAGGTGTGACTGTAAAACCGACTGGTTGTGGGTTCGATCCCCACTCGAGGAGATGAAATATTTACTTAAATTTATATTTCCATTTCTTCGCTCTGGTGTCGAGG
>DWQW01000751.1:0-43724 GCA_018249695.1 Heliconius erato demophoon
GAGTTCTGCCACTCAACACGCAATGCCTCCAGAATTCGGCAGAAAGTGGGGAACGGAGTGTCTTAACACTAGGTTCCCTCTGCCTACCCTGCTGTGTGCGGGATACAGCGTGAAGCTATAAAAAAAAAGAATATAGCTAGCTACCCATTATAATATGAGCCATGGTTGTGGATTCTAATTTCACTACTTTCTCTGCCTATCATGCTATGCAGGTAAATGGGTGAAGCTGCTTTAATATAAGGTGTTTTGAAACACTTGATTAGTGATATTCTTATTATCTTCACGCTGTATCCCGTCCCGTAGCAGGATATATAGAAAGACACTAGTGCTAAAACACTCCATAAGATATAATAATGTACTGTAATATAATGTAATAAACGATACTTCGATAAGGTTCTAATTGATTTAGAAAAATGTTAATATTTAATATTATGATTTTATTAAAATTTATGTGTTGTGTAAAATTCAGTGAGAGTGATATACTTATTTGCATTAGACGTGAATTGTTTATTTCGCTTTATCTATTTATTTGTAATTCGAAAGTATTCTTTTTAAGACACATATTTTTATGTGCATAATTTACGAAAGATTTGAATCTTACAAAAAGAAAGAATTGCATCTTTTTAGTAAGATTCAAATCTTTCTTATTTGAAAGAAAGATTTGAATCATACTAAAAAGTTAATAAATAAATAGTTTTTTTTTTTTTCAAAAATAATTTGACATAGCATTTTCAAACTACAAAATTTTATATAAAATTTGAATACGGACAGTAGCAATATACATACTAGTTCCTTTAAGATTGCATATATATTTTAGTTTGCGTATTCTGAAAGCTAAGAAATTCATGACGCTATAGCGAGAGTAAGGCAGAGCACGTGACTGGATTTTCCCTGATACGAGATTCAGTTGAATATAAGAAACTTATTAAATTAGAAGATTTGTATATTATATTTGTACTATTGATGCATTGTTAATAAAAAATATATATATTTCTAAGAATTAAATAATTAACTGAATCGGCTTCACGCTGTATCCCGCACTCAGCAGGATAGGCAGAGGGAACCTAGATTTAAGACAATGTCTTGACTCTGAGTTAACTTTTTTAATAAAGTCCGTTTAAACTTATATTAAAAAATATATATTTGACCTGTTTCCTTAATTAATATTCTTTTAAAACGTAAAATTAAATAAATAATGATTTAGTATTATTTTATTTCTAAAATGATTTTTTTCTTAGTTTTAGTTTCTTTCACTTTCATTTTTTTTAAATAAGCAGGTTATTGTATACAAATTTAATTTAAGAATTGTACCGTATACACATAGTATTTTAATAATTTCAAACGACGATCGTGAGTCGTGACCCAATTCCTTACTCATTCTGTATTCATACTTATAAAACGTGTTTAAATAACGTAGGTCAAATGACAAATTAAAATGAAAAGATATTTCTCAGATATTTTTTTTAGGTCGTAGTTTGACTGAAATATTTTACAAGATAAATCTTTCTTTTGTATTCTGTTAGCCGAGAGGTAACAAAAGTTTCTTAAATCATTATGATGTTTGCATTTCTAAGCCGAATAATTTATGTCCACTAAAGAATAAAAAAATGCTTTGTACATAAATATTATTATTATTATAATTTCTATTAAAGATTTGTAAAAATAAAAAAATATATATTATGTTAATTTAACAATTCTAAATTTGACGTGAATTTGCTACTACTACACAGGGCCAATCCAAAATATCTTATACAGCCTGTAGTTTCGAAACTATCCTCTATATCCAAAATAAAATTATATGACTGAATAGCTAAAAAATCAAAGAATTTGTTACAATAAACGGGAACAGTGATATTTTGCTGCGAATCAAGATTTGCAATTGGTATAACTTTTGACTCAGGGAAGCTATGAAGTTGATTTATGGTGGTATTTTTATTCGTCAGCTATCGTCAAAATCTATATTGGTGCTTATTTCAAAGAATTTTAACCTAAATTTTTAAGTCAAGTTCACTTTAACCATATTTAAATACGTAGCGTTTATTCGGTGAGATTAAGCAACACAAGATACAATGTCTTGTTCGTAATATAAAATAAGTGAGTGTTGTATTCATAAGAAATCCATAAAAATATAAAAGATACGAAATAACAAATAAAATTTATAAAGTAGCACTGTTATACCTAACTATTTGATATCAGCAACTAATAAAATATTTATTAACGCCTATGTGGAAAATATTTTTTCTCATTTTATTTATTTTTCTCCGGCTAAGGATTTATTAAACGGGATTAATGCAACATCTGTGGAACTCGTTTTATGTTTACGATTCTACCAGCCCCTAAACAAGGCTTGTTTTGAGCTAAAAGGGTATAAAGAAAAACGTTTACAGAGTAAAGCTAAAGTAGTAAAACGTAACAAGAGCTTTTCAAAATATGAAACTGAAAAATTTTAAAGCTTTTATTTTTCTATATGCTTATTTAAAAGATTAATAACAACTGAGTCCAGTCGTGGCGCAGTAAAAACAACCGCTTATGGGCTCGATCTCACTCGAGGAAATTAAATATTAATAATCTCTATCTCTATATATAATAAAACAGTAAAAATATTTTGTCTGTACATTTAGTAATTTTGAAATAGCTAGAGGGACAATTAAAAAGAATAATACTGAAAGTACTGAACCGATTAATTTAAAAAGACCAATTGCTTTGTTTTAACTCCACTTAATATTTAAAGTTTGTTTCATTAAAATCAGTTCATTAAAAAAAAGTTATCGTCAATGTTATATAGCAATCGCGCCGGTAAAATTATTGGCTAAAAATGATATTTGAAACGTCTTGGTTATATGACTGTTGATAAAAATATATATTTTTAAAGCACTATTGTTCATAGTACAAACAATAAAGTAAACAAAATTGAATTGTTAGTGAAGGTTACCTTCATAAATAATAACAAGTAAGTTTAGTCGTAATTAATTCAACAAATAGATAAAGACGATTTGGTCTTCAAAGAAATGTTAAGTAAATACATAGATTCTTCGGTTCGTTCGTTCGTTTGAAATAAACCTATTTGCCGTGCCGTGTGCCCGGCCTAGAATAGGATCATCCTGGTACTGGTGGTATCGTAAAATACGTGTGGTAGAGTCACGTCGCCAATGGCAACACGCATGGGCAGACTCGACCGGATTATTACCACCCCCGGCATTTAAAACCGGCGTGAAGTAGTGGCTTTATGCCACTACGTTTCGCATAAGGTAATACCGGGCTCCGGTGCCCAACTTACCTTAAAGGCCGGCAACACACCTGCAGCTCCTCTGGTGATGCGCGGGGTCGTGGGCGGCGGTAAAGGCAAAGCACGTCATTGAGTTCCGCCACTCAACACGCAATGTCTCTAGAATTCGATGGAAAGTGGAGAGTGACGTGTCTCCTATTTCATATAAAATAATAACTATATCTATACAAACAACATACTTTTTGTACATAAAATAATTTCTTTATCTGCCTCTTTAGTATTTAATATAAAAAATAAGCAAATACAGTGCTATATAGAAATACAGTGCTATATAGAAGATTGTTAATATGAAAAAGGTTTTATTGCTAATTATATAATGTGAGGTTTAAATGAAACCATACAACACACGGGAGAGCTTACAAATAAACAAAAGCTTCGTGTGGCGACTAATCGCTTACTTGAATTAGTTGCTCTAAAATATGAGGACATTTCGTAAAGTTTGCGGTCTTAATTCTGCTTAAAACTGGTATGTAAAATATATTTATATTGCCTTGTAATTTTTTTAATTAATGTATATTTATTATTAACAATCCACTCAGTGCAGCATTGAGTTCCGCCACTTTACATGCGACGCCAGCGTGAAATTAAAAACAAAAATTAAAAATTCATACAAAACTCAAAGAACTTCAAAATATTTTAGAAATCGGTTACAATCTTTAAAAACTAAATCCATCCATCCATTTTGTTGCTTACTTGTTACTGAAGGATTTGTTTTTCGTCGTCAGTGTATATTTTTCATGTATCGCCTTGCGAGGCATTATTGAAATAGGCCTTTAACGATATTCTTGGAAAATAAGAAAAAATCAAATACTACTTACAGTAAAATTGTAAATGATGAGTGACATATTATAATAAAATTGAAATGATGTAGATAAATAAATATGAATTTCAAGCGGGCGAAGCCGCGATAGGTTTCCTAATAAAAAACATAACAACCACAATTCCACTACAACAAAAGAAACAGATAATTATATCATCCTTTCATTAGTAAAAATTTCAAGACGTGGACACATGGTTAAACAAAGCAAAGAACGTTAGAGATTAGTGTCGACATTTAGCGGGTTCTTGTTGCGGATAACAGTCTCCTTATTTTCATTCCGCGGTATTATTGCTACATTAAATGTCCTTATCCTCTCTATGGTAGCACTACATACTATTAAAAGATTTAGATTCTAGAAATTATATAGTTTTTGGACTTATAATATGGTTTTGTAATTTGTTTTAGTAGTGCTTATTTTTTTTTCTAAGCAGCCGTATTCTTTTTTCGTACGTTTTTGTCGAACAGTTACTTTAGAACAGTTACTTTAGAGTCGCTACTTCGGATTCAACATAAATGTTTCTACTAACAATAAGTTCTTTGATTGTCACGATTATTACACATTTTAAAATAAACTATTTTCAGTAGTCCGTGCACGTAGACGACAGATCTGCCCGTGACCACGACAAAATGTTCGAAACGTCGGGTTTCCAAAATGTTAATCTTAAATACTTACACGCGATTAATCCGGTTAAACTAGTTTCATTTAAAATGTTTTTACTAACACCTGGTTCTGAGACGTGAACATCCACCATGGATGACAACGATGATGTAGGTGGAGTTCTTTTTAGTAAACTTTTTGCGCAAGAATTTTTTAAGTGAAGATAGTTAAAAATGGGGTTGTGCTATAGCATAGCCAGTCACGTTTCTCAATAAAATAAGGAGTCAAATATATAGTGTGTAGAATTTGTAAATATGAAAAAAGAGCATTTATAGCATGGAATATCGTTGTATGTCCGGTAAATACAACGCGTTGATGACAGCTTCGCATATCAACCTTCAAGCGCTATTCTATTGTGTTCAGATAAATAATTTATATTTCTGTTAGACTTACACGTTATAGATTTTCTGCATATTTTGCATACACTAAAACTTTCATATTTTGAAATAAACTTGAATATTCGATTTTAGATTATTGCGTGAAATAAAATACTTTTCCGCTTATAATAACAAAACTGAAATATTACTTAACAGTTTTAGAATAAGATAATTTACATCTAATTTAGACAAGAGATGGCACAAAGCTTTTAGAGTCAATTAAATTGCACAGGCTGGTTTAAAATAACTAAGTTATATACAAGTCTTGGAGTATTCTCATACCTGTTTCCTTGGAATAGCTCAACTACAACTTGATAAAATTAAAAAATTAAAAAAAAAAAATTAGCTTCACGCTGTATCCCGCACACAGCAGGGTAGGCAGAGGGAACCTAGTGTTAAGACACTCCGTTACCCACTTTCTGCCGAATTCTGGAGGCATTGCGTGTTGAGTGGCAGAACTCAACGCCGCGCTTAACCTCGACGCCAAAGTGAAGAAATGGAAATATAAATTTAAGTAAATATTTCATCTCCTCGAGTGGGGATCGAACCCACAACCAGTCGGTTTTGCAGTCACACCTCGTGCCGCTGCGCCACGACCGGCCTACGGATGGATGGATACAACTTGATAAGAAACAATATCTCTACCAAGAGTCGTGAGCGTAAACTTGGCTTAAATAACATAATTTGACTCAATATTGTAACGTATAATTCTTACAATACTTGTACTAAATTATGCCAGACCAGTTGAGGCCATGGCGCAATGGCACAAGTGTATGTCTGGTTCGATTCCCACTCGAAGAAATGAAATATTTATTTAAATTTATATTTTCATTTCTTCGCTCTAGTATCGAGGCAAAGCGCGGCGGTGAGTTCCATCACTCAATACGCAATACCTGAATTCGGCGGAGAAGGGGAACGGAGAGTCTTAACAATTGGCAACTCCCACCTACATCTACGTGCACTGGATACAGCGTGAAGCTGTTTATGTCGTTGTAGGTCAAATAAATATATTTTATTTTTAAAATATTAGATTTTTTATTAAATAGTAGAATATATTTGCAATAAATTTCGCTTAAATTATGAATATAAAATATACCTAAGCAATTAACCTATCGTAATATTTTACAAAATGTATAGAAATCTGCATATTACATATTAAAAATTTAATGTGGCTTGAAATTTCGTAGTATCAAGAATTGAACATCTGGTGGTAGACAGTTTTATGCAGTCCCGAGAGTGCACCGTCACATCAATTCATGTTTTGATGCGCGATGTGTTGGGAAATTCCTTTGGTTTATTATTATTATTCCACATTTATACACAATATAGGTCGTGGTGTAGGAGCGCAAGCGTGTGACTGTGAACGCGACAGGTTGCGGATTCGATTCCCATTCGAGGAAATGAAATATTTAATATTTTTATTTCTTCGCTCTGTTGCAAATCATGGCGTTGATTTCCGCCAACACGTAATGCCCCCAGGATACTGCATAAAGCGGGGAGTGGATTGTTTTAACATTAGGCTCCCTTTGCCTACCCTGCTATATATGGGATACAGCGTGAAGCTGAAGAAAAATAAATAATCCTATAAGTTAATGCAGATTACACTATCTATGCCGAATTCCAGCAGTCATTTTCACATGATTAAATAACTTGCATAAAAAGACGGGTTCAAAAGAATGAAAAGTGAAGCTACTGAAAGTACCGAGCAAACTGTATACTTCGCTCGGTATGTTCGGGTAATTTAATTTAAGCATACCGGAAGAAATTAAGTTAAGAATGTCGATGTCTGTTATTAAGCAAGGTTCATAGAGTTTTTTTATCAAATGGAAGAACTTTTAAATTTTAATTACTTTTAATAGTCTATTTGATATAACGCCACGATATTGTCACACAAAGTATAGCATTGGATCATAGTCTACCACTTAAAATGTATATTTGGTAAATTAGGCTGCCTTTCTACTTTGTATATTGTGAGAAAAAAATAGCTGTACGCTGTATCCTGAACATAGTATGCTAGGCATAAGGAATAAAGTGTTAAGACGCTCTATATCCCACTTTCTGCTTAGTTAACGACGGATAGCGTATTGAGCAGTAGAACACCACATATTGTCTTGTTAACAGAACCAGAAAACGAAAATACTTCATTCATCCACATAGAAATAGAATTTACAATCGTAGCCTTTAGTCAGACGCTACCGCTACGCCACTGCTTCAATGCGTGAGATTTGTACGTGAAAATATTCACAGCGACTTATAAATATACAATACTATAACACACAACTATAATATAATTTCAATTTTATAATTTCAAGGGTTGAATCACGATAATAAATACTGAAACTATTCAAATATTGAAAAGATTAATAAATGTTTAATTTATTTCATGAATCTTTTCAGATTTTCATCTGTTTATATATTTAATATCGTCTGTTATTTTTGCGGGCATTTTGCCTACAAAAAGTACGAGCGGTGCGCGCGCCTCGCACTCGTCACTGCATGCATATTTATGGTGTTATGCAAACGGTGACTGCGCCGTTGGATTAAATAAAAATATTTCGCCGCTGTCAGTTTTAGAACGTAGATTCGTGTGAATAATATTTTAAATGTTCTCTTTGACTTTTTATTTGCAGAACGGCTAACGAATTTAAACAATATACAAACAGCATGGCGTCGTTCTTTGTATAATAAACAAGGGAATACAGATTAAAAGCGACTCGTGAAACTTTACTTGTTACGTACGGAAGCTATTGAGAGACCTATCAGCTGTTGCTATAACGTCTTCTTATCGAAACAATAAAATAAATATAGGCGGAGACCTTCCAAATTTAAAAATAAACCATTGTACTTCGGATATAAGGGATTGTAAAAAAATTAAATCAGCTTCACGCTGTATCCCGCACACCCAGTGAACCTAATGTTAAGACACTCCGTAGGATTGTAAATTTATACAATTTATTTATTTATTCGCAATATAAATACAAATTATATATTTCTGTTACATATTTTTATTGTTTTAATTAATAAACAATAGGAAATATATACTCTAAATAATGGTTTAAATGCCTCTTATGGCACTAACTAATTCCACTTATGCTATGGCACTTAATAATTTCCTCGATCTGGTTAGGTTAGATTAAATCCCGACAAAAAACATACAAAACATAAATGTGAAATGAGAGCCAAGTTCAATATTGAATATATCATGGTTGTTGACTTCAGCGACAAAAGAAGTGATATGTAAATTTTTTTATTCATATATTTTGTGTATTATTATGTTTTTGTAATAGTGTCTAATTGTAGTAACTGTTTTTTTATCTACGTCGTCATTGAGCTCATCGAGTACATCCGTACTTTCCACCGTATATCAACCGTTCCCAAAGAGTCGCTATTGATTCTTGTTTTTCAAATTATCTAAAACGCCACGCTTTGACTCGACATCAGAGCGAAGAAATAAAAATATAAAACATTTAATTTCAGCGAGTGGGTATCAAACCCACAACAGTCCACCTAGCTTGCACCCCTGCTCAAGACTGTCCTCTTGTTTTTCACTACAATGTATTATACAACATTGTTGCAACTATTTCATCCTAAGCATAATACACGTCGATGCGCTCTAATGTCACATTTATTTACGATGCATTATACTGCCCTTAACAACAACTTATCGACTCTATATCGTAATACTGTTGCTTTGTTCAGATATTGCCCATAAAGTGTCACTGCATGTTATAGTGCATACTTTATGAGATGTTGAAAACTTATAAATTAAAAATTAAAATTCATATACTAATATCGTCTGTGTAAAGTATAAAAAGTAATAATTTTAGTTTCTCCCGTTTTCATTGAAATTACGAGAATTTTGGTTTGCCATAATTATGTTTTTCGTGCAGTAGTTTTGGCCGCACTTTGTCTATCAGTTTAATCCCCCACGAAAAGTTGTAAAGTTCAAAATTGATTTTCTTCTTTTAAAAAACTTTAATATAACTGACAGTTAGGAAAACTTTGCAGGTTAAGTTTTACGGCAAGGGTCATTTCAGCTGGAGTGATAGAGTTTTTACCAGTATGTAGTAATAGTATTTTGAGATTTAAATATAGGAATATATTTTAAGCTGTATATTCCTATATTTAAATAAATAAATAAATCAGCTTTACGGTGTATCTCGCGCACAGCAGAGGAGGGTAGGCAGAGAGAACTTTGTGTTAAGACACACCGTTCCTCACTTTCTGCCGAGTTCTGGAGGTATTGCGTGTTGAGTGGAAGAACTCAACGCCGCGATAAGCCTAGACACCAGAGCGCAAAAACGGAAATATAAATGTAAGTCAATATTTTATTTCAGTACTCCATATGAGGACGAACCTGAGACCTATACAGGGCCAAACTATGTTTTGGCGTGAAGTACTGTCTCGCTGTGCTGTGCTGTGTGCTGTGCTGATGATCCCCAGTTTCTTTAAGATGATCGCGATACTGGCAATCACTCGAAACGCTAAGGCCCAATGTGCTGATACTGGGCGCGGCTATAGTATAAGTAGACTATAGTATAAGTATAAGTAGAGTTTTTTGGAAGAGTGGCGACACAACAAATGGGACTTTTTGTGGCTAACGCACCCATACAACGTAGAGCCGTTCTAATCGTTGGGGACCCAATGATTTGTGAAAGATCTTGTTATTTTCGGTTACTTTATATGTGGGTAATACATAAAATAACCTAAGATAATAATGCTTGCAATAATTTAATAAATCTCGACTGCATCTGTTTATGATAGATTTACATTTAATAAAGCGAGTCTCCGCCGCTAAAGAAAAATTTTACTCTTATTTTATCCAAACAAATGTAACATTTATGAATAAAACAACGATTTGTTGTAACAAATGTATTCTGTAGTAGGCAATGAAAAAAAATTCTATGACTATGTTATTGGTGAAAATCACGTTCGTTGTCTTTGCGCTTGAAGTTTTTATTATATTACGACTGGTTATTTTTTTTCACGCTTCACGCTGCATCTTGCATGTAGCAGGGTAGGCAGAACGAGCCTAGTGTTAAGACCCTCCATTCCCAACTTTCCAAAGAATTTTGAAAGCATTACGTATTAACTGGCGAAACCTGGTCTTCGAACACCAGAACAAAGAAATGCATATATTGAATATTTTATTTCCTCGAGTGGAAATCGAATCTCCAAGCTGTGGATGTTACAGTCACACGCATGCGCCACGACTGGCCTCAATAGATTATTTGCTTTAATTTAATTAACATTTCTCCAGAACATAGAAGCATTTATATATTGACAACGATTTTAACTTCTCTTTAAAGCTGGATTAACGCAGCCACGCAAGCTGCTCGATTGAAATATTTTTCCAACATACGACTATTGTTCTCCCATTTTGTGCATACCGTTAACCAACAGTTAAACCCTCCGTTCTGAAGTTTAACTCCTTAGCATATTACAAATGAATGCTCCTGATAGTATTTCTAGTACAAAGTTATTGATACCAAATTGTCCTTACTTAATTCAAAACTAGCCACTGTAGTGTTATCTATTACTGTGATAGAACAAATGTTAAATAATGTTATATTATTACAAAATATGATAAATGGAACTAACGAGGCCCAGGCACGGATAATTTATTTTTATTTCCACTTGCAGTGTATCGAATTTTAAAACATAGTGTTTCGACACTAAAAATCGAATTCAAATATAATAAACCAAAATTACAGAATATTTTGATAATATATACGGCAATAAATAAATAGAAAAAAAAAATTTTCTACGTCTTTATTTGCCTAATAGAGATAGTTCCGGAATCTCTGGAGATGTTTGGCTAAACTTCAATGAGATTAAATATCGCAACTACGAGTAAATACGTACTTTACTGCAAATTTACTTTTATAAAAATATAAAAAAAGTTCTAAAAAGTACAATTTTTATTTAGATAGAAAACTTAACGTTAAAGAGGTGAAGTTAAAAGTGTATAATATACAATAATGTATTACAAAACTAGCCACAATTATAAATAAGTTATTTTCTATAAAATCTTTCAGTACAAGTATTCTTACAACAAGATACCAACCAACCAAGGTTTGGAAGTCTAATTGTGGGCATAGGGAATACAAGAAGTGCTGAAGTGAAGGATAGTATGGTTATCGTATCACTACGATCGAAGTAAACGATGTCTGATACAAGTATGCGGTATTTCTGCTTAGAAAAGTGCAAGTTATTGGCAACATTCTGATAAGTGGTAGGCGTTAGGCGATATGGTACACCTATGTATATCATGCCCATGGGCATATTTAGAAATAATTCAGGGGTGGGCACCAGACTATTCTGGGGTGGGCACGGTCCACCCGCCCCGGCTTCCTTATTCCTATGCCTATGATCATGACTAGTAACGCGCAGCCTATTGACTGCGAGCTTATGCATGGATGCGAACACATAGATCGTGGTATCATCCACAAAGAGTTATGTGTATGGCTAAAACTATCAGCACATGTTCCAACAGCCCAGCTTGAGCAATCGCAGGAGCAAAACGTAGCTTTGAGAGAACCTCTCCCAAATCACAATTCCATGCAAAAACGTTTCATGTAATATCAGTTTAATTTATACAAGCAAACCGTCCGTGGCTTCGCTGTCTTTTATTTATTCATATGAATAACGATCGTGTTCTAATATACAATTACATCGCACTTTTAGTAACGTTAAATGTGATGATAAAAATCACTCCTTTGGTTACACAATTATAATTTCCATTTCACATTCATATAAATAAGATAAGTAAT
Source organism: Heliconius erato demophoon (assembly GCA_018249695.1). NCBI lineage: Eukaryota > Metazoa > Arthropoda > Insecta > Lepidoptera > Nymphalidae > Heliconius > Heliconius erato. Next base: position 11,915 of record DWQW01000751.1, read on the forward strand.
ATTTTTTGTTAATTTAAATTAAATACAAAATATATTTTATACTTATCTTACAATAAATTGTAATCCGTTATATGTATCTAAACACGTATACAGGTTAACAGGAACCATTATTTTAAAAAATATTAATAATTAATCATTATTTTACATCTTATTTATATCAGCATAAGTTTTATGGAATTCACAATAATGTAACGTAAATTATTAAAAAAATCGTACTTGACGTCACTCACTATAAATGTACAGTAAATATATACCTATTACGATATGAACGTTAAACGATAAACAATCATATAGTCTAAGCCGGCGATGCCGCGGGTGGGTTGCTATATTTATAATATATGTATATAATACGCACAGCGCTCGCAGTAGACTTAAGATTGAACGACAAATTCTTTATAAATTGTTTAGGTCCAAACGACGATATTTTTGGATACCAATAATACAAATTAACTAGTAATGATGCGCACAAAGTTCACTAAGATATTTGACACAAATAAAAATTAAACGTTCACTTTAATTGGTAAAAATATCAATAAAAGTGATAGGAAACAAATTACGTGATGCTCGTATAGACGTTGCGTGTGTAATAGTATACAGGATGGAAGCGTCAGCGCTCCTTTTACGAGAATATTAGATAGTGTAAAATATTATAGGCCCATACCTAGTCTGCATGCGTCGTTCTTGACAAATGGAGTTTTATTTTACAACGATAACTTTATTATTTGTTTTGTTTGAAAAAATCACTTTTCCGTTTTTGGGAAAAAAAATTGTATTAGGCCTTTATAGACTAGTTAAAACTGTGGTTACATTTAAAGTGGTGCTGACAAAAACACTCTGTATATATAGATACATTATAATTACATAAATGTGATAATACATCTAAGCTAAACCAAATTCCAATCCAATGAATAAAAAATCACATTCTTGTGTAATATTACCTATACATATTGAATCTTGATAAAAATCGGTGTCTCAGAAGCTGTAGTTGGTTACTTACATATTCTGCAATTTGTTTTATTATTCTAGAATAAATATGTGGTTAGACAGTTTTAATCAAAAAGATTTGTAGATTTTTTAAACAAAAGCTGAATAATATGAATAAACGAATACGCAGTAGGCAAGCTTATAAGAAGAAATACAATTGTCTAAGATGATTTATTTACCGTATAATGGATTCAGTGATAGAAGACATCCATTTACTATAACCTTTAAAAAAGGCCAGTGACCTATGTTATGCAGATAAGTGATCTCCTTGAATTAAGTTGAGATAGATGTTAGGACAACTCTATATGTTCAATTGATTAAAGAAATGAGTGAGGCCAGACGTAGCGCAGTAGCACAATTATGTGACTGTAACACCGATTGGTTGTGGGTTCGATCCCCACTCGAGGATATGAAATATTTACTTAAATTTATATTTCTATTTCTTCGCTCTGGTGTCGAGGTTAAGTGCGGCGTTGAGCTCTGCCACTCAACACGCAATGCCTCCAGAATTCAGCAGAAAGTGGGGAACGGAGTGTCTTAACACTAGGTTCCCTCTGCCTACTCTGCTGTGTGCGGGATATAGCGTGAAGTTGATTTATTTTATTTATTTTGTTTTCATTTCTTCGATCTGGTGGCGAGTCAAAGCGTGGCGTAAAATTCCGCCTCCCAACACATAATGCCTCCAGAATTCGCCGGAAAACATACAATGGAGTGTCTTACACTAAGTTCCCTCTGCCTACCCTGCTGTGTGCAAGTTACAGCATGAAGCTGATTAAAGAAATAATGGCTTATTATCTAGTAGCAAATATACTAACCGAGCTACCAATTCTAATTAGTTTTTAAATTAATTTTCAATGACAACATACATATTATAGATAAGTTTTTTTGACATTTATTTTACCCAGAACTAAATAAAATAACAAAATAAGTAAGAAGTCCTCCTTTAGTTTCCAGATCCATAAATATCATGCATCACTTTATCTAATTAGCTTACTGACATTGATAAATGTGGTAAAGTATACTTCCATTCTCAAGTTAAATCTGAGATACAGGAGAGTGAGTGACATTTGTATATACCTTTACTCTGCATTGTGTTTTTTATTTTATTTTGTGAATGTTAGTAAAATAATATTCAATGGACTATTGATTTGGTACTTTTTACAATACAAAATATGTTATTAGACACAAAAGTTATAAACTTTATTATTATATATTTATAATACTTTTTTTTTACTACTGATACTAATTATATATTTATAATACTTATTTAGAAAACGTATAATAATTTGAACGTAGCGGGACTCGAACCCGTGCCTCCTGTAAACCTACACTTAAAAAAGTATTTATAACTTATGAAAAGTATTGTATAAAATATTCCCGTAATAAAATATCTCCTGAATTTTATTTTTAATTACAACACGATAATTGAAATGTGCTGTAAAAAATTTGGTTAATTATTAAAAAAAGCTTAATTGAAAATAAGAAAAAAATACTAATTGCTGAATAGTCAAACGCAAAAAAATCTTTAAATTTTAAAGAAATCCCTTGAGTTTTTATTTGATATTAAATAAGGCATCGCAGAAATAAAAAATACGATCTTTGATATTAATGAATGTTATAAAATGCCTCTTGGACGATTTTTCGTTGAGCATAATAAATATTTACCTTCGTCGCCATTCCGTTTTCTTCTTATTGTTTCATTTGTATCAATAAGATTCTATTTGAGCGTGAGATTGCAAATCATGAAGATTACGAATGTCAAAGGAACCACGAGTCAATAACCTATTTATACCAGATTATGTATTCATAAAAAATATATGAAAATACAAGTAGCTACTTAATTTTTGTATTACCTTATATTATTTCAATATACGAAACGATATAAGGTACTAAAGGGGCAAGAGAAGGAGAAGTGCCACCGCACATTTTCTTTCTCAATTTTTTTTCATAGTAACTGGCTATGTTTCGCAATAGAATAAGAAGTCCAATATGTAGTATGTAGAATTTGTTCATATTAAAAAAAACAACATTTATGACACGGAATGTCGTAGTATGTCCGGTACATACAACACGTCGATGACAGTTTCACACGTCAACCTCCAAGCGCTATTCCAATTGAATAGTTCAGCTAAATCGTTTATATTTTCGTTACACATAGACTTTTCTACATATTTTACATACACTAAAGCTTTCGTATTTTGAAATAAACTTAAATGTTCGATTTTAGGATATTGCGTGAAATAAAATCCTTTTCCGCCTATAATAAAATAACAAAACCGAAATATTTCTTGACAGTTTTAATATGTTAATTTTAAATAATATGATTTATTAAAATACGTTTTTGAACTAATATAATTTATGTCTAAGTTATACAAGAGATGGCATAAGGCTTTTGAAGTCAATTAAATTGCACAGGCTGGTTTAAAATAACAAAGTTATATACAAGTCTTGGAGTATGCTCATACTTGCTTCCTTGGAACAACTCAACTGCAACTTGATAAGAAACAATGTTAGAGACCAAGACTCGTGAGGACAAACTTGGCTTTACAATAACATACTTTGACTCTACATTGTATTGTATAATTATTACAATACCTGTACTAAATTATGCCAGACCAGTTGGGGCCAGTCGAGGCGCAGTGGCACAAGTATGTGACTATAAACACTACTGGTTGTGAGTTCGATTCCCAATCGAGGAAATGAAATATTTTTATTTAAATTTATATTTTCATTTCTTCGCTCTGATATTGAGGCAAAGCGCGACAGTGAGTTCCGTCACTCAACACGGATTACCTTCGTAATTGGGCAGAGAATAGGGAACGGCGTATCTTAATAATAGGTTACCCCTACCTACCCCTATTTTTTAAATTACATTGCAATAAATTTCGCTAAAATTATGAAAATAAAATATACCTAAGGAATTAAACTATTGAAATATTATATAAAATATATACAAAATATAATTGCCATTAAACAATGCTACATATTATATATGAAAATTTTAATATGGCTTGAAATTTTCCTTGTATCAAGAATTGAACATCTGGTGTTAGACAGTTTTATGTAGTCCCGAGAGTGCACCGTCACATAAATTCATGTTTTGATGCGCGATGTGTTGGAAAGTTCCTTTGCTTTTATTATTATTATTCCATATTTATACACAATATAGGTCGTGGCGCAGGGGCGCAACCGTGTGACTGTAAACGTGACAGGTTGTGGGTTCTATTTCTATTCGAGAAAATGAAATATTTAATAGTTTTTTTTCTTCTCTTTGGTGTCGAGGCAAAACACGACGTTGATTTCTGAACACGAAATGCCCCCAGAGTGGAGTGGCTTAACACTAGACTCCCTTTGGCTACCCTGCTACATATGGAATACAGCGTGAAGCTGAAAAAAAATAAAAATATCCTATAAGTTAATTCAGATTACACTATCTATGCCAAATTCCAGGAGCCATTTTCATATGATTTAATAACTTGCACAAAAAGACAGGTGCAAACAAATGAAATGTGAAGATAACTGTATACTTCGCTCGGTATGTTCGGGTAATTTCATTTAAGCATACCAGAAGAAATTAAGTTAAGAATGTCGATGTCTGTTATTAAGCAATATTCATGAGATTTTTTTCTCAGATGGAGGAATTTTCAAATATTAAATACTTTTAGTATTATATTTGATAGAGTTAGACAAAGTATAGCATTGGGTCATAGTCTACCATTTAAAATGTACATTTGGAGAATTAGGATGCCGTTTTACTCTGTATTTCTCATATAGTATTGTGAGTAAAATTACGACGTCCTATATAACATATTAAGCAACGGAACACCACATAATGTCTTGTTAACAGACACAATGTCTTGTTGACAGAACCAGAAAACGAAAATACATTCATCCACATAGGAAAAGAATTTACAATCTTAGCCTTTAGTCAGACGCTACCGCTACGCCACGACGGCTTCATTGCGAGATATACGTACGAGAAAATATTCACTGCGAATTATAAATATACAATACCATAATATACAACTATAATACTACAAATATATCGAGTAACAATATATCATGAGTGGGAAACACGATTATAAATACTGAAACTGTTCAAACACTGAAAAGATAAATAAATATTTAACTTATTTCACGGATCTTTTCAGATTTTCATCTGTTTATATATTTAATATCATCTGTTATTTTTGCGGGCATTTTGCCTACAAAAAGTACGAGCGGAGCGCGCGCCTCGCACTCGTCACTGCATGCATATTTATGGTGTTATGCAAACGGTGACTGCGCCGTTGGATTAAATAAAAATATTTCGCCGCTGTCAGTTTTAGAACGTAGATTCGTGTAAATAATATTTTAAATGTTCACTTTGACTTTTTGTTTGTGGAACGGCTAACGAATACTAACAATATACAAACAACATGGCGTTGTTCTTTGTATAATAAACAAGAAAATACAGATTAAAAACGACTCGCGACACATTACCCTTTGCTCGTTACGCACGAGAGCTCTTTAGAGACCTATTAGCTGTTGCTATAACGTCTTCTTATCGAAACAATAAAATAAATATAGGCGGAGGCCTTCCAATTTATAAAATAAACCGATGTATTTCGGATATAAGTGATCGTAAATTTATGCTATTTATTTATTCGCAATACAAATACGAGGTATATATTTCTGTTACACATATTATTGTTTTTTTTAATAATTGATACGAAATTAATTCTTCAATTTATGGTTCCTCTGCCCCTAATGGTACTTTACTTAACTTCACACTTTATCCTTTGCAGAGTGGGCAGAGAGAACGGAGAAACTCTACTATTCAGCTTTAATCTGGTAGGTAAAGAAAACTTAGTGTTAAGTCTCTCTGCCCCTCAATTTTCACCAAATTCTGGAATCACTGCGTGTTAAGTGGTGTAACTCAACGCCGTGCTTTGCCTCGACACGAGAGCGAAGAAATGAAAATATTAAACATTTAATTTCCTCGACTGGATATCAAACCCACTACAGTACTTCCACAGCTTGCGCCCCTGCACCAGACTGGCCTCATCTTTTTACTACAATTTATTATACAACATTGTTGTTACTATTTCATCCTAAGCATAATACACGTCGATGCGCTCTAATGTCACATTTATTTACGATGCATTATAATGTCCTTAACAACAACTTATCGACTCTATATTGTAATATTGTTGCTCTGTTCAGATATTGCCCATAAAGTGTCACTGCATGTTATAGTGCATTCTTTATGAGATGTTTAAGTTTTAAATTAAAAATGGGTATTCACTTATTAATTTCGTTTGTGTAAAGCAGTGGTTCCCAACCAGTGGTCCGCAGAAGCCTAAATATGGTCCGCGAACGATTTTAATTTTATGACTGGGGATGGTGAGGCGAAGTTTTTGTTTAGTTATCACAGTTAATTTTTATTATACCTATAAATAGTGGTCCGTGCTACCAAGAATGATATAAAAGTGGTCCTTGATCAAGAAAAGGTCGGGAACCCCTGGTGTAAAGTATAAAAAAATAAGAAATAAATTAAATTAGCTTCACGCTGTATCTCGCACATAGCAGAGTAGGCAGAGAGAACCTAGTCTTAAGACACTCCATTCTCCATTTTCCGTCGAATTCTCGAGGCATTGTTGTTGAGTGGCGGAACTCAACATCAAGGTTTTGCGTCGACACCAGAGCGAAAATATGAAAATATTAAATATTTCATTTTATCAAGTGGGAATCGAGCCCACTACTATAACACTCCACACTGACCTCAAGCGATAATTATAATTTCGTTCGTTCTCATAGACATTTTGAGAACTTCTCGAAATAACTTACCAAATTTCAATGTCCTTTGTCTACAAGTTTGCATTGTCTATCAGTCATACAGATTAAATTGATCATATTATCATATTGTTCAATATTCGTGTAGCATTATAATAATATATTTTGTTAGTGCCTGCCCGTAAAGGCTTTTGATACTAAAAATATAATTTTATATAATAACGATATAACTTCAGGCCGGTCGTGGCGCAGTGGCACAAGGTGTGACTGTAAAAACCGACCGGTTGTGGGTTCGATCCCCACTCGAGGAGATGAAATATTTACTTAAATTTATATTTCCATTTCTTCGCTCTGGTGTCGAGGCAAAGCGCGGCGTTGAGTTCTGCCACTCAACACGCAATGCCTCCAAAATTCGGCAGAATGTGGGGAACGGAGTGTCTTAACACTAGGTTCCCTCTGCCTACCCTGCTGTGTGCGGGATACAGCGTGAAGCTAATTTAATTTATTTTTTTTATATAACTTACGTCGCCATTTTAAAAATATAACACAGTATTTTATATCCGTACTACGTTTGTTTAATCCTCCACGAAAAGTTGTAAACTTCAAAATTGATTTTCTTCTTTTAAAAACTTTAATAGAACTGACAGTGAGGAAAACTTTGCAGGTTAACTTTTGCGGCAAGGGTCATTTCAACTGAAATGATAACGTTTTTGCCCTGTAAAATATATTAGTTGCATAATACTTGAAACTCCTATATTTAAATTTGTTGTGCACAATAAAATATTATATATAATAAAAAATGACATTTTTTATTTCATTATTTTTTGTAATCTAAAACATAAATAATTTTACTAAAATATATAAAAAAATAAAGTGGATGAGTGAATATATAAATAGACAACTTAGTTTCTTAACTTGATGTTTTCAGGTTCCCTCTAACTAATTGCGGGATACAACATAAAGCTATATAATATATATATATATATATATATATATATATATATATATAAGGATATAGTCAGCACGACAACTATAAATATTCTAGAAATATTTTTCGAGTGGGTGGATTGGGTGTTTCATCTACAAACAAAATCATATTAAAACGCGGTATATTTAGGTCGTCTATTTTAGACAATTGTTGAACATCGGTATACACAATATTACTTTTTTGATATCTTATTTCATCATATTAGGGACCTCTAAAAAATGTATATTTTGACAAATATAAAAACCAAGTGAATAATTTATAAATTGGCAACATTTCGTTACTTCACAAGAATGCTATAATAATCCCTTATCAAGCCCTTTGCCCTTCCCATATATCTTGACACGTGAGATCTCTGTTCAGTAACACATTACGCACGTCGACAAGCCGTATTCCAATTTACCCCTTACATTTTAATATGATTGTGAAGCACGTCAGTTCCTTTTTGAGTATATTTTGTAGCTTATTAATCAATATTAAGAAATCAAAGTAAAAGAAGCCAGTCGTGGCGCAGTAGCTTAAAGTGTGAGTGTAAAGGACAGGTTGTGGGATTCGATTACGACTCGAGGAAATATTTAATATTTATTTGCTCGGTCCCAAGACAAAACGCGACGTTACATTCCGCCACTCTATCAACTCACTTGTTTTGAATACAAAGTTTAAAGTTATTGTAGCGCAGTGGCACAGCGTCGAAATGTAAAAGCGACGATTGTGAGTGAGTATCTTAGCACAAGGTTTCATTGCTTCCCATACAGCGATGTGACTAAAAAAAATATTATAAGGCATTTTATCAATAAAAAAGCAGTTTTTGATAATATATGATATGTTCTTTAACAACATCCAAACTTGATTGTCGAATTATAAAGGAATATTTAACCAACATACTTCTGTTTATTTTTACCTGAAACTGAAAATTAAGCTATACCTAATAAAAGAAGTTTGTTCAGAATTTTAAAAATATTTTTTATAATTTTTAGTAAAAAAAGCTGGCTTCTCCAATTTCAATCGGATCCCATAATCAGAAACTTTCATCAAATTATCCTTGAAGTGTATCTTTTCCAATAAAAAAAATCAAAATTTGTCGCACACATACTTTATGCAAATTTAAGACTTACGTGATTTTCTCATGGTTACCATTGTCAGTAATGGACCAAATTAAAATGGGATCACATGGGAAGCAATAGCTTTCAAACAAAATTAAGAATCATCAAAATCGGTTCAGCTAGTCAAAATTTGTGAGGTAACAAACAAAAAAATACAGTCAAATTGATAACCTCTTTTTACAGAAGCAATTTAAAAATAATATTGTTTGCAAAAATCTAATAAATCTCGACTGCATTATAAACACATTTACATTTAATAAACCGAGTCTCCGCCGCTAAAGAAAAACTTTTCTCCTTGCAGATCTCACTTATATTATCCAAACAAATGTCACATTTATGAATAAAACAACGATTTGTTGTAACAAATGTATTCTGTAGTAGGCAATGAAAAAATGTCCTATGACTATGTCGTCGGGAGGATCGCGTAATAACGTTGTCTTTGCGCTTGAAGTTTTTATTGTGTTACGGCCTGACTACGAGGTATACATTTTAAAGAGGTTTTTATTTTGTTTTTATATCTTGCATGCAGTAGGGAGAGCCTAGTGTTAAGACACTCCACTCCCCACTTTCCGTCAATTTTCAAGAAGAGTTCAATGTCAATATTTAATATTTCATTTTCTCGAGTAATAGAACCCACAACCTTTTCCGTTTACAGCCTCTAGTACTCCTGCGCCACATCTGGCCTTAACAAATTGTGTACTTTAATTTAATTAACAGTTCTCCCGTACCTACAACCATTTATATACTGACAAAGATTTTTAACTTCTCTTTGAAGCTGGATCAACGCAGCCACGTAACTTGCTCGGTAAAACTTTCAACATACGACTATTGTTCTCGCTTTAGTGCATACCGTTAACTAACAGTTAAGCCCCACCGTTCTGAGGATTAACTCCTTAGCATATTACAAATGAATGCTCTTGACAGTCATCTTAGTATGAAGTTATTGTTACCAAATAGTCCATACTTGATTCAAAAGTAGCCATTGAGGTATTATCTATTACTGATAGAAGCACAATTAATGTTGAACAATATGTTATAGAATTACTTAAGGTGAATTATTCCTTACTCGGACCAGTACATTATTTTTATTTCCACTCTAATTTAATTTAAAAGATCGAATTCGAATACAAAAACATAATTACAGAATACTTTGCAGCTATTTTGATAATATTTACGGCAAATAAATTTTAGTTTTTCCTCTATGTAGATGCTTGCTTAATAGAGATAGTTCTGGAATCTCTGGAGATGCTTGGCTTAACTCTAATAACAGTTAATATCGCAACTAAATACCAATTTTATATCAGAGCGAAGAAATGAAAATGTTTCATTCAACATCCCCTCGAGTGGGAATTGAACCCGCAACCGGCATATAAAGTCGCCACGACTAGCCTCCTGAACTTATATAAAGGATATTATGATTATTAATGTGTCAGTATGATTAATGTACACTTACTATGGGAAAAGGTACCCATGATTATGGGAAAAGGGCAAGTTATCGCTGGCAGCGTTCGGATAATTGGTGATAGTTAAGTGTCACACCTATATTATGCCTAATATCGTGCAGGCTATGGATTGTATAGAGAACTGCAAGCTTATGCATGGATGCTAATTTATAGAACATGGTATCATCTACAAAGAGTTATGTATATGCCTATAACTTTTGGCAATTGTTGTTCAGCTGTTCGAAGAATCGCAAGAACAAAACTGAATTTTGAGAGAACCTCGAGACGGACTAGGGTCACTAGTTTATAAATATTTTAATTTCTTCTCTCTAGTACCAAGGCATAAGCACGGCGTTGCGTTCCGACACTCGAAGATGGCGATACGTGATGCCTCGAAGGGTTCAGATGCTGGGTACGATACGAGATGGTGAGTGAAACTGAAAAAAAAAATCATAACAAATTTGATTAACATTTTATTTAATTACATATTTCTTCAAATATTCTTGTTTAAATAGTATAATGCGTGATAATAAACATCCAGTATTTTCTTTTATTACTATATTTATATTTAAAATTTAGTAATTGAAGTAAGTACATAAACTCCAAACATTATTTTTTGTTAAGAAAGAAATTTATTTTACTTACACACAATTCGCACCAGATTGTTGGCAACGTTAAAGCCAAGTCATTAAAATGGAAGACTGTAATTTGTTCATTTGAATTTCATCATAATAGAAGCTTTGATCAGAGATATTGGAACGAGGGTCCACGCATAATTAATTATTTTATATAAATTCTGTTTGGACCTGCTCAATTTGTTTTCAAATATTTTTTTATTAGTCTACAAAATTTTATCGAGTTTCTATAAATTACATTTTCTTGCTACAAGCCTTATCAAATCTCAAAGGCAAGGTACTCCGTTCTCCACTCTCCGCCCAAACTCCAGATATTGGATGTTGAATGACAGAACTCAACGCCGTCTTTCCCGAAATTGAAAATGAAAATAATTTTAAGTATAAATAAATATTTTCTCGAGTTCTCGATTACTTTTTGAGACACCATACCATATTAGGTTACAGCTCTACACATACCATATTAGGGTCTCTATACATATCATATTAGTATTTTTAATGAAAAAGGCGATAACTTAAAATTTGTATATTTCATTCAACAATTAATTTTATACCAAAAATGAAAAAATAAGATGACCAAATTAGCCGTAAATGTGGGTGAGTGTAAAATAATATATTATTTTCATTTTATGTGTTTTTTGTATGTGCCTTAAAGACTATTCTACTCTTTTCTATTCTACATAATTTTTAAAAAGCATATGTATATGTTCATAAGATTTATATTGTTTGCATCTTCGGCACCAATTGTTGTATTGTGCATTTATTAATTTTATACAAAAAAAATACCATAAAAATTAGTTTGTAATGATTTTTTATCTATGAAATACCTATAAATTATCACTTTTCCGATTTTTGTCTTTATTAGTATTGTAAGTTCTCACTTTATGCCAAATTTGATAACTATAGATCCACGGAAAGTACCCTATAGGTTTAAATTACACGGTGGTTTTCATGCAAAATCGTTGAATAAATTCTCATATCATATCTTTCGATTTACTTAACCTAGAAGCTTGATTTTTTCTGTGCTTCAAGGGACTGTACTGATTAAAATATTTATTTGATTTTTATTTTAGCTCGATACTACCATGCGATATTGAGATGGTCTTCACAGAGCGACAGACGAACAACAAATTGATCCTATAAGAGTTCCTTTTATACCTTTTAAGGTACGAAACCCTAAAATATAAATTAATTTCTTTTTTTAAACCAAATTCTTTAAGGTTATCAATTCGTCTGTATTTTTTAAGTTTGTTACCTTACAACTTTTAAATGGGTGAATCTATTTTGATGATTCTTTTTTATTTGAGAGCCGCTGCCTTACCTTGTGGTTATTGGTTCATTGGTTCATTTTTAACAATGTCATCGATGAGAAAATCACATAAATCTTAAATTTTCATAAAGTATGTGCGCGACAAATGAATGAATAACTCAGTATCACGGCAACCGATTCCGATTATTGTTTTTTTATAGGAAAGGATACACTTCAAGGCTAGTTTAATGAGAGTTCGGTTAGACTCGAATTATGGGATCCGGTGGAAGTTTTTTTTTTTGGTAAAAAACATTTTAAATTTTGTTTCGTAATTTACCAGCATAGTTTGCACTAAATAAATTCACACACGAATAGCAATTTGGTCGGATCTAACCCTCTAATTAATTCGGAGCTACGCCCATAACTAAGTGGGTGAATATTTAAGCGCATTTTATAAATTGAGTGGTTGCTTTTAGTTAATAATTATGTTGGTAAGCTGTATGCAAAAATTTTAGGTTTTAATTTTTATTTTTACTTTGGTTTTCATACACTGATAAAGAGAAAATATTTGTTTTTTTTTTAATATATACATATATAATATATACAGTCAATCTGGGTGACGTTGGTTCTTCGGATACCATTGACAGAGGGGCCGGCCTCGGATAGTGACTATTTTTATGTCATATTTTAATTTTAATAAATAAATGTTTATTTTAAGAAAAGATAGAAACTTAAGACAAGCTCACAAGAGACAAAAATAGATATATTTGTATTTTCTTTATACTGAAGCATAAAGAAAATACAAATATATCTATATTTGTCTAAGTATAATGTTACTTTATCACCGTTGACATCAAACATGCTAAATTAGTTGCCGTCTGAAATTGAAAAAAAAAATAAACAATGAATAGTCAAGTTTTTAATTTATTTTTGTTTGTTTAAATTATTTTGGCTTGTTTTCTTTTAATTTGCCTAAAAGTTTTCTATTAAACATATTTTTAAGTATTGTTTATGCTGATTAAAAATATGTACTATAAAAATAAAAAAAACGCTCTAGATTGCTTCTCCGTTTTTTTGCAATATGAGCAAGTAAGTGCGGAATGATTGTTTTATTACATCAGTTACATTCATTATTCAATAAATAAAAGCATGAACCAATGTTACCTAGATTAATAAGAATTCTTTGTGTGTCAAAATTACCCATTTGATAATTTTGACTGACTACAAAAATCCGATTTTCATCTATACTGATGTGTCTGCGTGTCTTAACATTAGGTTCCCGCAGCCTAACCTGCTGTATACGGGATACAGCGTGAAGCGTCTCAGCCTAACCTGCTGTATACGGGATACAGCGTGATTTTTTTTAAATTTTAATTACATTTATACATCTAAAAAATTCTAATATGCGTTTAAAATAACATGATATTTATTACTCCTCATTCACGACGTATATAATAGCTAGTGGTATCTTGCATCTTTTATGTCTAACCTTCGTCATCTTTTAGCCCGTAACTTAATATGGGCAACTCGGAGAATAGACCATCTAAATAATTTATAACATGTTTTGACGTGCCTCAGTTTATTAACTTCAGACTTGGTGGCTCTTTACACTCTTTCATTAGGCAAAGTTTTATTCTTTATTAACTGACTTCTGTAAAATTCGGCTGTTTTTTATTTTAGAATATTTTAATGGGTGAATAGATTTTGATGATTTTTTTTTATTTGAAAGCTGGTGCTTCCCCTTTGGTCCCATTTCTAAATGAGAAAATTTGATGTCTTAAATATGCATTAAGTTTGTTCGCAACAAATTGGTTGGAAGTAATTGGTTCCACCTTCAACTTGTTAAAACAAAATAGAGTGTATACTGCATTACGTATCTCCGCCTTTCGTAACATGGTATGTGTATATTAATGTGTGGTTATTTAAGGATTATTAGGTTTGAGGTTTTTTTAATCTATTTTTTATTGTAGTTATCATTATTGTTAGCTTCACGCTTATCCCGTATGTAACATGGTAGACAGAGGGATCCTGAGGGACATGTTAAGACACTCCGATGGCCTATTTCCGCTGAATTCCATAGGTATTTCGTATAGAGTGGGGGAACTCATCGCCGCGCTTTCCCAGATCAAAGACATTGAATATTCGCCTTTCTCAAGTGAAAATCGAATCCACAACCTATCACGTTTACAGTGCACTGGGTAGAAGTTATTATGATCATAAAATTTGAAAAGCATATTATTTACGATGTTATAAAACAGAATATGAATTTTCATTATGCGAGCAGTGTTGTCTACAGTTTACAAGAAGGATGCGTCGCGTATAACATTACATAAAGGGGTCACACGCCATTAACAGAGATTCGCAGGTTCATTCTGCCTCAAATTCATGGGCTATAAAAGGAAAATTTCATTATAAGAATCGTTATCCTGGATGAACAATAAACACATTGTAGCTCGCTTCCAACTTTGCTGTATTCTACATATAGCCTGAGTTGATAAGAACGAAAGATTTGATGTGTATAGTGAAGAAAATTATATATATTATAAATAAAAAAATATTTTTTACTAGAAATTGTTCTATGTTCAATATGATTATGTAACATATGTACTCGTACATTGTGACTGTAAAACCGACTGCTTGTGGGTTCGATCCCCACTCGAGGAGATGAAATATTTACTTAAATTTATATTTCCATTTCTTCGCTCTGGTGTCGAGGTTAAGCGCGGCGTTAAGTTCTGCCACTCCAGAATTCGACAAAAAGTGGGGAACGGAGTGTCTTAACACTAGGTTCCCTATGCCTACGCTGCTGTGTGCGAGATACAGCGTAAAGCTGTATATATATGTACTCATAAATTGGTATTTGTTCAGAAATATACAGTAGTGGATAATAAGTACATTTTTTGATTTTGAAATAGGCATCGAAACTATTTTTTTTCTAACTTCTAAAGTAACCATTGCATGTAGATATGGTTTACTTTAAAATAATATTTTTTAGTACAAACTTTTAAGTAAAGTATTACTGACCAAATATTTATAAAGTAAGACACTCAAAACATTTAATTGAATAACCCTGAAGTAGTTATTTTGGGCAGACGTTCTTGCCCAATTCAAAAGTATTTTTTTAAATATAATTATGCGTTACGGAATGTCTTAACACTAGGTTCCCTCTGCCTGCTCTACTGTGTGCGGGATACAGCGTGATTTGATCTTTTTTTGTTACATATGTATAGCATTACTTTTCTGTAGCTTCTCGCTTTATAGCGCACACAGCAGAGTAGGGGAAACTAATGTTATGACATTCCGTTCCAATTAAGACATTTCCTTTTCCCACTTTCCACCGAATACTGGAGGCACTGCGTGTTGAGTATAACTGACTCTTAAAATAGCACTTTAAAATAATCAAAGAAGAAAGATGAATGTTCCAGTACTTCATGCCAAAACACCATGCCACGTATACAGTATAGGGCCCAGTTTCGGCCTTACTGTTGACGTACTGTCCTCATTTCTTGGTTAGTGCACTCCACTATTAGCTTGAGCTATTTGATCGCATACAACGTAGAGCCATTCGAATCATTGCGGATCCACTGATCTGTTAAAGGCTTGACATTTTGGCTTTGCGTAGAGACGTCTCCTCGCTGTGCGTTTTCTACCGAATCCATCACGGGGAGTGACTTTACATACCGCCGAATTTTCTAAACGCACTTGTTTACCTATTTTTTTAATAAAAAAAATCATTGAATACATTTATAAGATTAATTATGTATTTATATGTTTTTTGTTTTAATTATTTAAAATTTGCACTCAAGTACCTCAGTTGGTAAAAAACGTAAAACTATCTAATTTTATATAAAATGAACATTGTTCAGATTCATGGTCAACAAAAAATACTGTAAAAAGTATGATATTTTGATGCCAGATGTTGTGTAGCATAGCATCTAGAATATTAATGTCGGGTACTTTTATATGATGATTTTTTTTTCATCTATCTAAAATAAGATAGGCAGTTGGTATATTTAAGAACTTGTATTTGAAACATTTTAATATTTTGTATTTTGGAATAATATCGTAATATTCTTAATTTCATATTTGCAATTTGACTTTTGAGAATAGATACAAAATATTACGTAGGTACCTATATCGTGGCGCAGGGGCACAAAGTGTGACTGTAAACGCGACTGGTTGTGGGTTCGATCCCCACTCGAGGAAATGAAATATTTACTTAAACTTGAAATAGTAACTTAGATAGTAGGTATAGAAGGCTTAGTTGAAACGATCAATAACATAATATTTTAGCCTTCCTTGATAAGTGGACTATCCAACACAAAGAATTTTCCAATTCAAACCAGTAGTTCTCGAGCTTAAAACGTTCATCCATACAAACACTTAAGCTAAATATTAATATAGATAAGCATATTAAGTTTGAAATTAGTTTATAAAATTTTGTGAATGTCCATCGCTTATTTCATATTTTAGGACAGGGCAATTTACATACTTAATTTCACGACTGCAGCATTTCTCTCTCTGGGATTAAAACAACTCAATGTAGTTTGCCTAAACCTAGCTTCGTTTTAATAATTCATAGTATTAAGGCTTTTACATCATATGTGTTGTATATTTGTGAAAAAATACAAGAGGACTTTTGCTTAGTTCTAATAATCGTATTCCCTAATGTAAATAGTTTTTCGAAATTATAATAAAACGTCTAGAGAGGTTTAATCAACAATGACAGTTGGGCTAAAGTCAATGAAATGATATTTGCTTAAAAAGAAAAAGACATGAGAAGGTTAACATTACCGCATCCGGTTTGTTCAGACAGAATAAAAACTCTAACGAAGTGGTAGTTACTAACTAACACTAGCCACTGCAAAATGCGTAAAGTTAATTTTCTTTGTAAAATTTTATTTTATTTGTAAAAAGGTAAAATAATAATTATATTAACTAGATATTAACTTGATGAGGCCAGTCGTGGCACAGGGGCAAAAAGTGTGACTGTAAAACTGACTCGTTGTGGGTTCTATCCCCACTCGAGAAGATGAAATATTTACTTAAATTTATATTTCCATTTCTTCGCTCTGGTGTCGAGGCAAAGCGCGGCGTTGAGTTCTGCTATTCCACCCGCAATGCCTCCAAAATTCGGCAAAAAGTGGGGAACTTAGTGTCCTTACACTAGGTTCCCTCTGCCTATCCTGCTGTTTGCAGGAGCGTGAAGCTGATTTATTTTATTTGTAAAAAGGTAAAATTAACTTTTATATCTCTCACTATTTCATTACGTATATTGTACAAATATGATTATAATAATTACCGAGAAAAATAGCCAATATCGATCTTATAAGTATTGACAGTACTGACAGCCGAGTACGCTGTTTGACGAAGGTATCGTTAACAATGGCCTTATTGAGTGTTTCAGGATTATTGGAAGCAATTACTCATTGTCAGAAAAATTAAAAGAAGTAATTTTTTTTTTTTTTTGTAAAAAAAGACAAGATCTTCCTTACGGTGGAAATCTAGCATGTTAATTGATTTTTAAAAAATAAATTAAAAATACGATTTTATTGTATACTAACTTGTAGTATTTACTACAAATGTTACAGAATATGCTCAAAACTATTAATTATATGAGAAGGAGATGAATGAACTCGAATGGTTTACGAGTCACCTCTAACGAATTTCGCATTTACCTCGAATAAAAATTAACACAGCTGTAAATTTATACATAATAATTAATAAAATATCCTTGCTTCATGGTGTATCCCGCTGTAGAGGCCGTCGTGGCACAGAGGCACAATGATGTGACTGTAACGCGACGGTTGTGGATTCGATTCCCACTCAAGGGAATAAATTATTATTTATTAATATTTTCATTTCTTCGCTCTGGCACCAATGCGATAGCCCGGCGATGAGTTCCGCCAATCACGGAAGTGTCTTAAAACTAGGTTCCCTATGCCTACCCTTGTAAGATGATTTTTTTATAAGCCATATACAGACATACAATATTATAGATACATATTCTATTATAATGTTTTCAATACGAGATATTATGGATTGATTATTTTTGGCCGGAACTCAACACCACGCTACGTCATATTAAAGGCTTCTCTCATGTAATGACGAAGCCGAACAAAAATCATTTTCTACAGATCGTAACCTTCGTCTTTTTTCCAGAAACATTTTTCTACTACTTTAATATAGTTACATTCATATTAAATTTATATTATTCAATTAAACTTCTTGAAGTAAATCAACTGTTTCCAATCTTTTAATCATAAATATTGACTAGAAAGTTCCAGCTTTTATAGTGCAATAAATTTTTACATTTAAACAGCTTCGACATTGTTCAAGTAAATTGGTTTATTTACAGTTTAATATATTTCCATAAACAACTTCTTATCTAGATCTAATTTAGGACTACTTAAGATTTCTAACTATTATCCTTGAGTGACTAATTCTATCGCTGGATACTGTCATTTGCACGATACATTACTGTTTTGTAAAATGCACTTAATCAGGTTCACGCCGTATCCCGCACACAGCAGGGTAGGCAGAGGGAACCTAGTGTTAAGACACTCCGTTCCCCACTTTCTGCCGAATTCTGGAGGGAGGGAGGAACCGACAAGGTGCTAAGCCACTGAGGAGTCCGGACCACTTGGTCGGTTTCGAGGAGCCGTGGGTTCGACTCCTGTTACGTTCAAATTTTTATACATTTTCTAAATAAATATTTCGCTTTCCTAAGTGTGGACTTTAAAAATGTTAAAAACATTAAATATTGTTAGAAAAAAATACACTGTGCCCAGTATTTTCTACGATTTGTTTGATAGATGAGGCGTGTAGCACCCAAAAAAACGAATAGCTCCCAGGTTTTATCGCGCGGTAAATCAGCGATCCGTTGCACGGCCAGCGATAAATTGAACTTAGTTGTGCATCACATTTTCGACTTTTACCGTAGAGTTGTGTTTATTGCATAGTATTTGGTTTTTTTTCAAAGTTGTTTTCACGTATTTTTCAACATTGAACTTTTGCTTGTACCCATGTTTTACAGTTTGAAACAACTCGTAGAGTAAAAAGGTTATGATTAAGTAGTAAATATTTCAATTCTTTTTTTTAAATACTATTAGTTTTTACTTTTTTTTTCAATTTATGTTGCCTCGCGCTGTACTTGTACTTGTACACTTGGGAACTTAGTGAAAAGACACTCTGTTCCCAAGAAGACACTTCCGTTCCCCACTTTCTGCTGAATTCTTAAGGCATTCCGTGTCGAGTCGTGAAACTCAACGCTGCGTTTCGTCTTGTCGACAAAATTTAATATTTCATTTCCTCGAGTGGGAATCAAACCCACAACCTAACACACTCTTGTGTCCCTGCGTCACGACCAGCCTCAAATATTTCTATATTTAATAAGTAAAAGTACTGATTAATGTTTCAAAGTATGACAAATGTAATTGTAAAAACACAATATGATGAACCACCATTCTGTAGCAAGTAACAAGACCGTATAATATCATTTGTTTTTCGAATATTCTTTAATAAAATATACTTGAACAAAGGATACATGGACACGATAAGCCTGTTATTTCCATTTTGACATTCGAATTGGCCATTTTCGGAGGGCAATTTGTAACGCGGTTTAAACAGAATAAATTCCCAATAACACGAATCAACCCGAATTTATAAAATAATGGTGAACGTTTTTAATCATTCACATTGGAACCGTTCCTTATTTTTGAAATTCGACGTTCTTATTTCGAAAAAATGTTAAAAATGTGTATTAATAACCAAAACACTGTACTACTAATATATCATTCTTAAGTGCACATAAAAATGTAAATAAACCCCGAGCGACAATCTTCTTTGAATTTACGCAACAAAATGTCGGTTTGTGGTCGGATTTATTAATCTAGTGAAACAAAATTGTTTATAGCAAGCTAAATTATCCAATAAAAAAAATATGATACATATTATTTTTATATTAATCTTTCTAAAAATACAAAGATTTCAATAATTTCCGCAAGTGTTAAAAATAAACTTTTTTTTCAGATTTATAATGACTGTGTGTGTGTGTGTGTGTGTGTGTGTGTGTGTGTGCGTGCGAGCGTGCGTGCGTGCGTGCGTGCGTGCGTGCGTGCGTGCGTGACGTGAACTTGACTTGAGTTGTGGGTTCGATCTCCACTTGAGGAACTTAAATATTTATTTAAATTTATATTTTCATTTCTTCGCTCTGGTGACGAGGCAAAGCGCCCGCAATGCCTCCAGAATTCTTTAAATTGAGGAACAAAGTTTCTTAACACTAGGTTCTCTCTGCCTACCCTGCTGTATGCGAGATACTGTAAACGGTGTAAACAAAATTTTCCATTTTACATCTTAAATTCCACACAAACAAAATCGCGAACAACAACTAGTAATATATAACATAATCATATATTAATATAACTAAGCTTAAAGCAGGAAATTAACAACATTCCCTAAGATATTAATAGTCAACTTGCTCTCCTCGACATGCGGCTATTCAGGCTAACTACTGAGACGTAAAGGTGATTTAACGTATATTGCGCTTAATCCTGAAGCGGACTTCACTACTACCGGCTGTAAGAGCATTAATGCAAGTATTATGTAGGAACCTTGTTTATTTATAACTGGCTATATTGTTAAGAGAATAATAAGTATCTGTTATACTCGTTAGTATAAATATAGATTTAGTGGATGAGTTGGGATTAAAGAAAAGTGGGTGTGTTGAATATTTTTTTTATTTTTGTCCAGCTTCACACTATATCCTGCAGAAAGGTAAGTAGAGGGAACCTGCAGTAGGGTAAGTAAATGTTTTGCCTCGCTACTATAGCGAAAAAATTTAAATATTTCATTCCCACGAGTAGCAATCGATTCCACAACGCTCGCCACGACGGCATTTTATTTTATTAAAAAAAAATTACATACGTGATATTAAGAACACTAGTCCTAATTTCTAAGCTGTTGTTTGTTTTAAAGATAACCTAGTAATTTACCACTTTGTTTTGTTTTAAAATTAAGAATGCTTTTTTATTTACATTAATGCTAACATTAATAACTCCTTTTTCTTTATTTTTTATCAGCTTCACGCTGTATCCCGCACATAGCAGGGTAGGCAGAGGGAACCTAGTGTTGAGACACTCCGTTCCCCACTTTCTGCCGTATTCTGGAGGCATTGCGTGTTAAGTGGCAGAACTCAACGCCGCGCTTTGCCTGAACACCAGAGCGAAGAAATGGAAATATAAATTAAAGTAGGTAAATATTTCATCTCCTCCAGTGGGGATCGAACCCACAATCAGTCACACATTGTGTTCTTTATATTACTATAAATATTATTGTATGAAGAATAGATGGATAATTTTAAGCAAAAACTAAATGTTAGCAAAATGCACAATGTCTTTATGAAAATTTATTTTCAAACTTTCTGCTAAACAGAACTTTTAAAAGCAAAGAAATTTTATAAGGAAGGTAAAACTGAAGAAATTTTAGTTCAACTTTTCATAACAACGCAATCTAACCGTAAAATTCTATTAAAGTATATTTTCTTTATTTTTATAGTTACCGCTCACGGCTTCGTCCGTATTGACAACACTATAACTATGTATTGATTTTTACAAGTATAAACTGTCGCACACAGGTGAAATTTACACGATTGATGGCCAATATTCAAAAAATAAAGTTACTCTAATTAAAAAATAGTAACATTAATTGCCTACAAAATTTCTTTATCTATCTATTGGTTGCTAGTAAAAAGCTTGACACTTTTTATTTTATTACTTACATAGATCAACAATACAGTCATTGCTTGAAGGAATCAACTAGTATTATTTTGCATTATTTTTAAATCACGTTTGATATTTATTTAGTCAATATAATGTTTTTTTTTTTTCTATCAAAAACCTATAACTTTTCACTTATCGATTTTTTCCCTTTCTTAGTATAGTAAGTTCTATCCACCAGCCAATTGTCATAACTGTGCGGTCCACGGGAAGGCCACGAGGCTAAAAGCAGCAAAATCGATGTGTAGAAGCTCGATTTTTTGTGTGTTTCAAGAAACCATAAACCTTAATATTTGATATTAATTTCAGCTTAATAAATCCACGCGATCTCGAGACAAGGTCGTGACAGACGTACAAAAAAGTAATCCTATAAGAGTTCCATTTTTACAAATTGAAGTACGGAACCCCAAAAAAATGATGTATGCTATATACAATGTTTAAATAGTATAAAAGTCACATGATATTTTAATGAAACTCCAATTAGTCTGGCTAAAATGTTAACTCGGCAAATTCAAAGCTTTTGCATACGTGACTGAGGGAACTCTTATATTTAAAATACAAACATTTTAACATAGAACAGTTTTGTTAGACACTGATAGTTGGACACGTCTCATCTTTTAGTCAAATATATCATACTTTCGTTTTAAAGCTTATTAATTATTATAAATTTAGGAAAGATTAAAATTAATTTATTTTGCAATATTTCTTACCTACAATACAATATATTTTGAAATTAGTTATATTTAGTAAATTTAAAAAAAATACTAAATATATCAAATTTCATAGTAAGTAAAAAATATATATTATTTTGTTGTTCAAAAATCTATTGGAATAAACAGTGGCTTTTGGGTTTTACTTTAATTTATGCTAGTTTCAAACGTAAACTAAACTGCGTTGAATGATTTATTTACTTTTCCTACAATCACTCGAATTATGTCTAATCAATGCATAGTAATGAATTAATAAGCCCTAGGAATTTGATATGTTAACCTAACTTCATCTAAATAAATAAATCAGCTTCACGCTGTATCCTGCACACAGCAGGGTTGGCAGAGGGAACCTATTGTAAGACACTCCGCTCCCCACTTTCTGTCGAATTCTGGAGGCATTGCGTGTTAAGTGGCAGAACTCAACGCCGCGCTTTGCCTTTACACCAGAGCGAAGAAATGGAAATATAAAGTTAAATAAATACTTATTTTCCTCGAGTGGGGGTCGAACCCACAACTTTCTACAGTCACACTTTGTGCCGCTGCGCCACGACTGGCCTCAACTTTACCTATTTTATATTAAACCAAGATTTAATTTGTATTAAAATCTTAGCATTTATTAACAACGACTTTACGGTAGTAAAATAGTATATCTCAATATGCAAGAGTATATAACTTAAGAGTTACCAATAAAATTATAAGCTTAAAAAAAATTCCGCAAATAAATTAAAAATTTATCATCATATAATATCATTGTCCAAGTGGCGGCCCGGGTATATACCCGGTGAAAATAAAGTAAAATTGTTAAATTTCTTAGAATAGAAACATCATTTATGAAACTCGTATAAAAAACGTCTTACAAGAGTAGCTACTCGCAGTGGGCAGCATTTGAATTGCAAGACTACATCCTACACAATACAAACGTTCATAATAGACAAATATTTCTTTTGTTAAGTTGTAATTAGCATCGTTGTGGCGCAGTTGTTGAGACTTTGGTTGGCAGTGGTTGTGGATTCAGTTCAAACTCTACTAGAAAGAGTTCTTATTTTACATTATAACTTTTTAACATCGATGTTGTTTATTAAAACGTGATTTTTTCATTTTAAAGAATTCATTAATATATAGTAAAATATTCAGTAATTTACGTATAATATCTCCTTTTTGTTATTAATTATTAAAAAAACCGCTATTTGCGCTTGTCCAAATATAAAATTTCATATGTTAGCATTAGCACTGTATGACACACTAAATCTCAGGCTCTGTATTTAATATAAAACATCTTTCTTTGTAACATGAAAATGAGTTGACAGCTGAAAAACAAATTTCATTTAATTTACACTTAATTAGTGTGTTGAATATATTTCTACATTATTTTCAAAGAAAAGTTTCTAAAAGTCCTAACATAATAAATTTAATAAATAATATACAAGCAATGAGGCCGGTCGTGGCACGGCACGGGGTGTAACTACAATCTGCAACTGTAACTGGTTGTGGGTTCGATTCCCACTCGAGGAGATGAAATATTTACTTAAATTTATATTTCCAATTCTTCGCTCTGGTGTCGAGGTTAAGCGCGGCGTTGAGTTCTGCCACTCAACACGCAATGCCTCCAGAATCCGGCAGAAAGTGGGGAACGGAGTGTCTTAACACTAGGTTCCCTCTGCCTACCCTGCTGTATGCGGGATACAGCGTGAAGCTAAAAAAAAAAAAATATGCAAGCAAGGCTGTTGTTGGAGGTCCAAGGAGGCTTTAGACCTGGAAGAGGGTGTATGGATCAGATATTTTCCCTCCGCATTATCACGGAAAAATTTTTGGCCTTAAGCCAAAAAGTTTTATGAGCCTTTGGTGGACTTGGAAAAGAGCGACGTTATGGGAGATACCACCCCGGTACAATATGAGCGGCCCCTTGCTGCACTCATCCTGCGTGCGAGTAGGAGCGGCATGTCGCCTTGGTTTGACATCCAATCGGGTGTTAAACAAGGTTGCGCCATGTCAGCTTGGTTGTTCAATTTGTATTTGGATAGCTGTCTTCAAGGCACTCCTTGGAGACAGCTATCCAAATATAAATAGGAAATTAATTATTCAGCCTGTTTCACTAAACAGGCTGAATTTTTCATTTCCTTGAGAGGGAATCGAACCCACAGCCATTTTATTTATGCAGTCAATATATATACGTATTTTGTTCATAATTTCTTCTTTACTCATATTTCAAACCAAAATACTAAATAATTACATACTAACAGAGTATATTTACATTATGAAAGTGAAATACAGTACCACGAACGTGCCTAAATAATAGCGGCCATTGCATATGAAGATTGCAGATTTATGTGCGAGATGTACGTGGCGAATGTTCACAATTACTCATGCTCACGGAAAGAGTAGTAGGTATAGTGATTTATTATTCTGTGTTTTAGCCTTACCGGTGTTCAGTTTGTACGAGCTTAGGTATATTTCTGAATCGGATGGCATAACTTTTTAAGGCTATAGTGGCGCAGAAGAACAATGGCTGACTATTTTTATGGAAAAGGACAAGGCAAAGGAGCGTCTGAGCGTCACCCGATGGTGAGTGATCACCGCCGCCCACGACCCTGTGTAACAACAGAGGAGCTATAACAAAGACCGACAACGCGCTTGGCGTTTAAAGTGGATGTAGACGCGCTCTTTAAAGGTACCCAGATCATATCGATCTGGAAACACTGCCGCAGGAAGGGTTAAGTGGCGCGTGGAAGGAAGCTCCTACGAAACCTCACAGTAGTAGAGTGCCACGTTTCCAGATGGTGTGGATGGTATTTGTGTTGGTGACATACTGTGCGGTTAGAAAATTCGGCGGCAGGTAACAGTTCCAACAACTCTCCAGAACACTCCCTAAATAAATGCGGTAGAAAACCCTCAACGAGGAGATATCTCTTTGCAAAGCCAATGGTGTCAAGCCCTGCACAAATCATTAGGTTTCCAAAGATTCGAAAGGCTCTACGGTGTACTGTAAGCTCAATTATTGTGGGCTCCGTCCTCTAAGGAATTAAATATTTTAATTTTAACCCTGTGATAAGACAAAATACACCATTGAGCTTTACCATTTAACATGTAATGTTCAGGACATTGCGTGATAAATGGTCAAAAATCAGAGCAGAAAGAAGAAAATGACGTCTTGAAATTAGAATAGTATACAGAGACTACTCTACCTACAATACCATAGACAGATACTATTTAAAACTGAAAAAAAAAACAACATTTGAAACAAATATTGCTATTTTCATAATAGATATATTAAAATCTTATATTTTGCAAATATTAAATTAAGACTAATATTCAATGGCCTATTTATTATCCTTTCTTATGTTTTGGCTTTCACCGTTGTAGCACAAAGGTATATTTTGAAACTCATCTGAAGCAATCTTCAATATCAAAGATTTCAAATCAAGGTCTACCTTTGAGAAACCTTTTTATCGTGGAATATTCCTACACGTTTAATAATAATAGGGACTTCTATCATAATAAAAGCAATATATTGCTCAACGATATTATTAAAATATTGTATATTTTAAGAATATGATATTTTGTAATTTACATTTTGGCAGAAATACATAATAGTTTTTTGCTCATATTTTTGAGGTAAGTATAACATACTTGAGGCCAGTCGTGGCGCAGTGGCACAATGTGTGACTGTAAAACCGACTGGTTGTGGGCTCGATCCCCACTCGAGGAGATGAAATATTTACTTAAATTTATATTTCCATTTCTTCGCTCTGGTGTCGAGGCAAAGTGCGGCGTTGAGGCTGCCACTCAACACGAAATGCCTCCAGAAATCGGCAGAAAGTGGGGAACGGAGTGTCTTAACACTAGGTTCCCTCCCTCTGCCTACCTTGCTGTGTGCGGGATACAGCGTGAAGCTGTTTTTTTTTTCCTTTCAATAACATACTTTCCACGTCTTAACGTGGAAGAGAAAAATAATAATAATAGGATGTGTATCCATTATTTATTCTTCTGTTTGCGGCTAAGCGTTCATATTATGAAAATAGTTTCAACTGCACGATGATAGCGGCTCGAATGTTCCTCTTATGTAAACACGTAGAATAACGAGAAACACAGGAAGTTTAATTATTAAAATTATTTCTATTCCCAAATAGCTCTCCATTTTGTTATATTATTTACTTATTACAAATACAAACGTATAATATAGAACGTAAATGTTTGGTTACCGATATATACCTCGATTGTTGATTCTGTAATTAATTCATTATGCGTATTCTATACATGCATATATGTATCTTTCTAAAACGTGATACGACGTACCGTGTTGTGTTTATTTAAAAAAAAACTGGACAATCGCGAGTCGGGCAGTCCCACCAAGGGTTCCGTACCAAAATTGGAGGTATCGTGCTTTTTCTAAAATTCACTTAGCTAGAGCCCTTTCATTTGATACCTTACTTAATATAGCGGCTTTAATACCAAATTTCGACCCCTTTGCGTATTAGTATTTAGCCACAAATGTATAGTTTTCAGATTTTTTTCTAAGCTAGTACTTACTACCTGTAGATGCTAGATGCCAAATTTCATAATTCTAGGTCAACCAGAAATACTCTATAAATTTTGATTTCCTTTATAGTGTAGATAAGGATATAAAGGTACGCATAACATACTCTGATTATATTTAGCACTTCTATCTAATATTATCCTGAAAAAAAGCAGTTGTAAAATCAAAATTACAATATGGATATGTTATTTAATTTTGTCGAACATTTTGTTGTTCCATCTTCAACAGTTTCTGCAACGCATGCTATGAAAGGCATTTTGTCCCTACTTTTTTACACATTTTAATACATCATTGAAATTTTAGTAGAGATTACTAAATTTTTCTAGAAATTATTTGCATTGGGAAATAGAGAAAGCCAGTATGGTCAGCCAGCCAAAATGGCGTCCAGTACAATTTCGTCTATAATTCCTTGATACTTATATGTATGTAAAGTTAGATAAATTTTATTATATTTCTGATGAATAAATTAGATTTGTTGTTATCATTAGATATTTTCTCCACTTTTCCTATATAAAACAAAGTATGAAACGTAATAGCGGTCGTATATTTTCAATCATATAATATGTCAGTAAACGTTAGCGCGAGGAAAATAGAGGAATATAAAAAGTACCGTCACGTGTAGGTCCGGCTTCATGCTTGATTTAAAAACGAAAGCGTGGTCCGTTTCCGAGTTTATTGCTGTTCTAAGTAGATTTTAAAGGTGGGTGTTAAGTGGAAAAATTTATTTAAATGCCTGGAATTTTTTGTACAGTCTCTTTCCTTTTTTCTCTTTTGTTCTTTCTTTGTTTTTCTTACTACAATCAGTATAATATTACACTCAATATTCAGATAGTTCTTAGTTTATGTCGCAGTCACAGAATATTTTTTAATATTTTTTTTATACTTTATGGATTTCAAAGGAAAATAATTTTTATAACTAAAATAAAAAATATGTAATTACAAATAAAGAAAACAAAATTGTACAACTTAGTTCAAACATGATTCTGGACTACTCCTTATTATTACTTATTACACCGACCTGGTCAATTTTCAGAAGGCGCAGTTTCGAGTCCCGCTACGTTCAAATTTTTATACGTTTTCTAAATAAGTATTTTTCTTTCCTAAGTGTGGAATAACACTTTAAAAATATTACAAAATATTATTAATTAACAACATTCCACAGATCACACAGCCTTATACGATAATTGCGAATTCCTAGGTAACGTCAAACATACCTAAGACATTCAAAATCGTTTCCAACATTATCAGTCCCAATGATTTCAGTTTAAACGCAATATTATTTTAGGCAACTGAAATATAAAGCTAATAGTAAAAAGCTAAAAGATTTTCTGTGATGGTGAACTAAGATTAATCTGTCGGCGGCTTTGCAACGGATCGGCGATTTACCGCACGATAAAACCTGGAAACAATTTTTCTTATTTCTAGTAGCTCACTGAAGTAGTTGCATTTGGTCAATAAATTACAAATTTCCGTTAGGTGCTTTTTATTGTTTCAAAGTGAATATTCTTTATATAGTTTTGTAGTTTCATGATTTAAATACAGGCATGTTGCCATTGAGTCATCAGCGGAGACATAAGCTTGAGACTGTAAACGCGACAGGTTGTGGGTTCGATTCCCACTCGAGGAACTGAAATATTTAATATTTCTATTTTTTCGCTCTGGTGTCGAGGCAAAAAGGCGGCGTTGATTTTAGAATTTGAAATATTTACTTTTATATTTCCTAGTGTCGAGGCAAAGCGCGGCGTTGAGTTCTGCTACTCAACACGAAATGCCTCCAGAAATCGGCAGAAAGTGGGGAACGGAGTGTCTTAACACTAAGTTCCCGCGTTCTGTGTACCTACCTTGCTGTGTGTCGGATACAGCGTGAAGCTGATTTTTTTTTCTTTTGATAACATACTTAAGTGGTATACAGTGAAATATGGTTTTACCAGTGGTATACCGTGAAATATGGTTTTCTAGGTTTGCACAAAATAAATTGCAATTTTGTAAACATTTTTAAAGTGTTATTCCACATTTAGGAAAGAAAAAACTTATAAAGAAACTGGTAACTAAGTGCCCTGACCAGTGTGCCAGCCATACGTTTTCATCGACCTACGTCGAAATTCTTATACACTTGTGTAAAGAAATCAAACACCTCGAGGCTTTTACAGAATTTATATTTCTTCTAAAGTAAAATACTATCAAGCTTGTTACAACTTATTTATGTTGTTAGCATATCTGTAGAAAGATTTTTACAAATCAAATAAATTCAAAATTTTTCATCACATCATTGTCCAGGTGGCGGCGCAGAATATAAAACATCATTTATGAAGCTGGTATAAAAAAAATGTCTTACGAGAGTAACTACTCTCAGTGGGCAGCATTTAAATTGCAAGACCACAATTCTACACAATACAAACGTTCATAATAGACAAATATTTATTTTCTTAACTTGTAATTAACATCGTTGTGGCTCAGTTGTTGAAACTTTGGTTGTCAGTATTTGTGGATTCAAACCCTATAGAAAGAGTTGTTATTTTATCATTCTAGTTCTTATTTTAACATCTTATCATCGATGTTCTTAATTAAACCGTGATATTTAAATTTAAATTTATTAAGATATAGAAAAATAGTAAGTGATTTGTCTTTAATTTTTCTTTATCATTATTAAATATTAAAAACCGCTATTTGCGTTTATCCAAATATTAAATTTCATATGTTAATATTACCATTGTGTGACACACTAAATCTCAGTCTCTGTATTTAATATAAAACATCTTCCTTTTTAATATGAAAATGGGTTGGCAAGTAAAAAACAATTTCGTTTACTTTACACTTAATTAAAGAAAATGTGTTAAATATACTTCAACATTATTCTCAAAGAGAAGTTTCTAAAAGTACTAACAAAATAAGTGCTTTCCCCGAAGTATTTTAACCTGAAGAAAAATTAAGTTATTTAAAGTTAATTTTAGCATAACTTGTTAATACTTTTACGTCCAATCTTTATTGTTAGAATAGCAGGAAAATATTTTCATCTTTTAACATTAAATATAAAATATACATTATCAGGCTTCTATGAACATCGTGATGTAGAGGCACAAAGTGTGACTATAAACGCGATTGGTTGTGGGTTCGATCCCCACTCGATGAAATGAAATATTTTCTTAAAATTAACCTAAAATTCGGCGTGAAGTGCGCTAATATAGTTAAGCAAAGAACAACAGCAGTTATAATTACGCAACGTCGTTATATGAGCGGCAGCCTCTACTTGATAAAAATCATGTATTAAAAATGAAGAAATAACTTACTTATACTTAAAGAAAAACATATAAAAATTTTAACGTAGCAGGATTTGAACTCGCGCTTCTTTGGAAATTGTTCAAGAGCTCTGACCAACTAAGTTGTTGTGTTTTGTCCTACGAGAAGGAGAAAATAAAAATATTTCTTTCCTTGAGTGGGGATCGAACACACGACCATACAGTCAAATACTGTCTCCATGGTGTATGTTTGGCGTAAGTGTTAAATAATTCAATTTACTATATACTTCATCAAAGTTGAGAACAAACAAATTAATTTCAAGAATGCTGCATCAGAGGCATTCTTACTATACGGCTTGACGTAAGTTGTCTCACAAGATTTCAATACTTACTCGTACTTTGAGCTGAAACACTAGCATAATAATTAAGATTATCTTGTTTTGATTTAGTTAAATTCATTCTTAAATTGGATTATATCAGATAATATATTTGCTAGTTATGTGTAATTTTTGTTTTTAAAAAGTGTTTTTTGTTACTGCAAAAGTGGTTTTTTCTTTGCTTTAAAATATATGAATTATATAAATCAGCTTCACGCTGATTTGATTGCTTCACGCAGGCAGAGGGGCCCTAGTGTTGAGTCTCTCCGTTTCCCACTTTCTGCCGAATTCTGGAGACATTGCGTGTTGAGTGGCAGTCACGCCGCGCTTAACCTTGACACCAGAGCGAAGGAAATGAAAATATAAATTTAAGTAAATATTTCATCTCCTCGAGTGGGGATCAAACCCATAACCAGTCGGTTTTACAGTCACAACTCGTGCCTCTGCGCCACGACTGGCCTATATATTAACTTCATTCAAGTTTATTAAGGTTGTAATAAAATATTTTCATCATAAAATCCACACTTTAAACTATATTTTTGAATTTTTTATTTGGATGGCACTGTATTACTAAGTACAATAATGTTTTCAAAGAACAATCTTTGTCATAACCAATACATATATAAACATACGATAAACAATCTGTTTAAAAAAAACAAAATCGAACACACAACCATGGCGGTCGGTTGATCTTTAGCCAATTATATCATAACAACTTCAATACCAATTACTTAAACCATCTCAAAAATGTTGAGTTAATAAATTTCATATTTAAGCATTACGATGATATCAAGTACCGTATTAGCAAAATCATATAATTAGAACTTCAGTTAATATTACATTTATTTATTTTGGGTAAATGAAAAACAGAATCTGCAATTTTTTTTAGCATTACCCTCATTCCCGCATGGCAGGGTATATATTATAGAGCTCGTCTTCTCGCTTTAAGCCTGATTACATAGCGTGTTGAGTAGCGGAACCCAACGCCGCGCTTTGCTATTCAAATG
>DWQW01000752.1:0-43721 GCA_018249695.1 Heliconius erato demophoon
CCGAGTTTATATAACGCTTGATTAGTTACTGAAAATTCAGGTTTCTTGTTTTATCCACAACGAAATTATAGGGGGTTCGAAAATGGCCTGAATTGCTTCGAGAAAAGGATGGTACGGCCGTGCCGCTTTTTTTTGCTCGACTTGGCGGGGGCACTGCCGTGCCCCCAGATAGGTTAGTTGGTTTGTCTTTCCTTTATTTACGTTGACTGAAATATAAAAGAATGAAGAACCATTGAATATATGTACATTTTTATTCAATCACTACTCGAATATAACCCGTCTATTGATCCTTGAAAAGACATTTGATGTTGTCACGAGAGAGTAAGATTAACGCAAAGATTAGATTGTGAGATATTTCACCTATATTTTGAAATATTGCAAATATCAAAGTTCAACCCCATGGCAACCATCTAGGGTGGACGGTGGCACCCCCTATAAACATATCTATTGCGTGCATAGGTTACTGCAGCAACGCGCATGCTTTGTACCTAGGTTGCCTGGACAGCGCCACAGCGCCCGTGAGCAGGACAGCTGGTTATGACTTATTGATTTTCACCCGCACTTTGTACCTGATGACATTTAAATGCTTAGGTTTTTTTTTCTTAATACTGAGCTTTTTTAAAAACTATAATATTTTGGTTTATTATGCTTGACAGTCATCAGTAAACATTTAAAAAATAAGTATTATTAAGTAATACTTCTCATATTTTACTAGCTGACGCCCTCAACTTTTTTGCGTGGATTTTATGATCTTACTATTGTATCTTTACATTTATCAAAAATGACTTATCTTCCAAAATTGGGACCGTAGTTTCTAACAAAATAATAACCTAGAAGCACTCTGAGTCTGTTATTTACCACATATGTTACCGGCAGTCTGTATAATTTCTATACTATACTTTCACGATGTATAGAATACTTGGGGCGTCCAGGCAATGTATGGATTAATATGAATATTGTTATCCATAACATACTTTACCTCGATAATGAATAAAATGTATAGGGCAGTGGTTCCGCGCCAGTGGTCCGCGGAATACCAGTGGTCCGCAGAGGCCTAAATATGGTCCGCGAACGATATATTGCGAATCGAACCCAAAACCGTCGCGTATATAGTCACACGATTGTGACATTGACTGACTGACTTATACCTACATAGTGGTCCCTGCTACCAAGAATGATAAAAAAATGGTCCTTGATCAAGAAAAGGTTGGGAACCCCTGGTCTAGGGACTGTATAAGGTACCTGCCGTTCCACTAGCAATGTGTAAAAAAATCTATCTTGGCCCATTCTTCTATCTATATCTTCTTTTTCTTATATATTCGAGCTACAGATTTAGCGGTGTTGAACGAGTCTTGCTAAGGTGTCATTTCCTTATTTTTTGTAGGTGATCTTTTTGATTCTTTATACCGGGGTGGTGTGGTGGAGTCTTCAAAATTTATTTTACTCCATAATATTATTTACATATTTTTTACTGTTTTATTATAACTTTTGATTTTGTACGCATTATTAGGCATCGTACCTTAATATTTATTCTATGATGGTACTAATTGTTGAATCATCACCGGTTTTCTCAAGTCAGTTTTTGAATTGTTGCACAAGTGGCAAGTCAAGTCTCGAAATGTTTCAGTTTTGCTCAGAATTTTAATAAGAGAATAATAGAGGCACTATTAACATAAATTGCAATTAAACATATTGGTTCATACTTTGTTATTGTTTTATCTATCTTAGTAATTTAGTATGGGTAATTTACGAGAGTAAACATGAATATCTTTTATAACAGTCGAGCTTCTATTTTTTTAGCGTCTGGTATTTTTAGGACAATTATTACAAATGCTCGTAAACTACATTTATTACATGAGACTACCAGAAAGGACTTTTATTTTTGACTTTTTAAATATTTTTAACAATTTTAAAGTGACATTTCTTTCACACTTAGAAAATTGTGATCTAACACTAAATAAGCATAAGGACTTTTATATTTTTTATGGGGTAGGTATAGATACGGTATATACTCGTATAGGGTTGAGCACTCGTATAGGTTCTATCAAAACTTTTACAGATATTGCATGGCTTTTATGACATGTTTTATTAGGTCGTACTGTTACTATAAAGTAAACAAAATTATATTATTATTATTATAAAATAATTTCTAAATTAAATGCATTTCTTATTTTTATACCATCATGCAAGTTGGCAATGTAGTCTGATGATGGAATTGGAAGATGAATAATGGAATTTGGACTACCACTTGGACTGATATAATATAACAAACACCTTTATTATATTATTTTCAGGCAATCAATTCAAATAATTTTAATGTTACTTCGATTATAATTTATTCAGCCGTACCTTAGGCTTTCCTTTTTCTTATGAGCTTTATCGATTATTCTACAGCAACCTTTTTACGCATATAAAATCTATATTTCCTTTTACATTTAAATAATATGGCCGTGGTACAATGACACAGCGTCTGGTTATAAACACGATGATTGTTGGTTCGATTCCTACTCAGGGGAATGAGTTTTACAAAGTGATATTGGTTTACGCCACTTTAGACACAGTCTCGAAAATTGTGGAGGTCAAGTTTACA
This sequence comes from Heliconius erato demophoon, assembly GCA_018249695.1. Lineage (NCBI taxonomy): Eukaryota > Metazoa > Arthropoda > Insecta > Lepidoptera > Nymphalidae > Heliconius > Heliconius erato. The sequence goes on from DWQW01000752.1 coordinate 2,591, forward strand.
GTCAAACACTGTCCCTTTGCGCTACGACGGTATTATATCTCTTAAGTACTTACAATTATATTAGTAATAATTAGTAAAAACAATATAAGTTGAACTCTTGAAAGTAAATAAAAATAATTGAGGCGTTTTTGGCGTAATTTTGGAGTATTTTTTTTATCTGGGGAACCGCTTCAAATCGAGTGCCTCATACACTAGTATGAACAGCCCCCCGAATGGGGATTAAACCTGCGATCTAACCTTCCAAACACAAGCCATCGTGGTCACCGTGACTTAATAGTTAGTTAATTGACCGATGAATATCATACATGATGGCTACAGATTTAATATTAATAATTTATTACATTATTAATATTTTTTTAACTATTAATTTTGTGTAAATATTTTAAACAAGATGGCGTCGAAAAGCCAATAGCTTTGCCCGGGCTCGCAATTTGCGCATGTCTAACAACTAGGTGACCTAGGGCGCTAGGGGGGGGGTGCTGAGGGAGACAGCAGCCGATGCAGTTATTGATTTTATGGCGTGATATTCCCATATTTAGGCGTGGCAAGGACTTTCGAAGGACATTGAATAATATGATGCAATAACCAGTTATGTAGTTTATATAAAAAAAATGAATTCACAATTTGTAAGGAATCTTATGATTTCTTAATAAATATATTTTTTTTATATTATGTTATATTTATTAGTTAATAAATTTCACGACTCTTGCCTTACATGATTTGACATGCTAAAGTGTAATACTTATCGTGATAATTCTAAAAATGAATTAATATTATTAATAATCAAATCAATCAGCTTCACGCTGTATCCCGCACACAGCAGGGTAGGCAGAGGGAACCTAGTTAAGTTAAGACACTCCCGTTCCCCACTTTCTGCCGAATTCTGGAGGCATTGCGTGTTGAGTGGCAGAACTCAACGCTGCGCTTAACCTCGACACCAGAGCGAAGAAATGGAAATATAAATTTAAGTAAATAATTCATCTCCTCGAGTGGGGATCGAACCCACAACCAGTCGGTTTCACAGTCACACCTCGTGCCGCTGCGCCACGACCGGCCTCAATTAATATTATTATAAATGCAAAATCGACCAATCCAAGATAAAATATTGAAAAACATATTAAGCAGCCTATTTAGGTATGCATCCCTGGTTATCTTAAAGTTATTAACCTTAATGTTTTAAAATGACAATAGCTTAGTTACGACTGTAATAAGTATTAATAATGAATCTTTATGTTACTTCTATCATAGTGCGGACTTTTAAAGAGAAAGTTTAAGACTACATTACTTTCCGATCCTTTACAGAAATTGAGTAATAGGTGGTAAAATGTGACTTTTTATATAACTATACTTTATATAACTATACTGGAAAACAAATTTATTTTATTATGCCAACATTTTATCAATTAATTTAGTATATCAACCGATAGACAATTTTCCAAGGAAGCATCGATGACGACATGACGTTAACAGTTTCTATCTAGATTAAATAATTAAATCAAGTGACAACAACCGACATCTTGTCAGTTTAGATCTACTCAAACGAAGATCCGATTATATTTTCATCAAAATATTGATGCGAGAATAACGCGTGTTAACCGCGCGCGAATACCTCCGTCCAGATCAATATAAAATAACCAAATATTTATCTATTAAAAAATCCCTTTTTTGCAAGCGAAAACAAAAAATCTTCTTAAAAAGGTAAATTAAAATTTAATTGTAGTGTATTACACTTAACACCTAATTACACTTAATTAATAATAAATAAATAATCGTATAAATTAAGCGGGCGAAGCCGCGAGCGGGCCGCTCGTATTCAATAATACATGAAATTTGTTAAAGCATTATCATATTATAATACTATCTTTTTGTTGACCTTGACACCTGCGAGCCTTGAACATTTCGTCAAGTAAAATAATCAAGGTTAACAATATAACCTTTAGAAACAAATCGGCAAATCTACCCCTTGACATTGGGTGCACCCGTTTCTTTATAAAATCAATAAACCCTTACCTATCCACCCGGCCATTTTGCGTTCCGACCTCCCTCAACCACCCATGTTTCCAGAAATCTCTGCAAGCACAGCGCAAACGCGAACGCTGAGGTGGCCAGCGCCGAGCTTCCCAGGGCTCATTTTCAGTTTGATTCTTCTTCAGTTCGGTCGTGTCTTAAGTTTCTTTGTATAATTTAATATGTGTTCTTAATATATTTTAATTTAAACAACTTTGCAAATCAGATACGTCTCGTACGCCAAAACCTAGTGAGCAAAATGGGAAGGAATATGTTTTTGTGACGCGTGAGAAGATGGAGGAGGACATTTCTGAGGGAAAATTCATAGAGCACGGAGAGTATAAAGGAAATCTGTATGGGACGTCAGCGGAAAGTGTGGAGGCTATAGTAACTTCAGGTAAGCATTTTTTCTTAAATTGTTTTTATTTTTTTTTATGTGATATGATTTTAATATTTTATGTTTTGCATTAAGTTATGTTTTGTTTAAGTCATAGACAGCATAATATTTATTTATTTTTATTTTTTATATATTATGTTCTTTTTTTATTTAATTATTGTAGGTATGTATTTTTTTCTTCTTTTGCTGAAAATTTGAAAAATATAATTCATGCTAAGGCTTGGTGCATCGCGATGAATTTTGTAATTAATAACAGTGTACAGGTCGATATTCCATATTGAGTAGGCAGTGTATCTAAGCAAAACGGGATAAAAGGGGGTATAGAGGGGGGAATAGAGGCAGGAGGGTTTTCTCTCAGGGTGTGGTTCCTAGAAGTAATGTTTCCTATATTTGCCACGTGTTATATTTGCTTAATCGATTATTATCGATTGATAAAGAATCAAATAACGATATTATTAAATATTAATAATATTTTTATAAAAGTGGTGAAGAGAGGAGACAACAGCATTTTCCCCCCTCCCCTTCCCTGACCTATACGCCCATGCATATTTGACTGCGCATGCCCACTGCCACTGCAGATGCAGAATTGCAACTGCGCATGCGAATATCTGCAGCGCTGCACATGCGCCTGGCACATCTCTTTGTTTCCGTTGGCGCACGGCGCAGGCGCATTTTAATGCTAGCGTCTGCATTATCGATCGGCGCCATATTGCGATATGACATGACAGTAGCCATTGCGATAATATTCTATAGCTTATAAAAGATTTTTTTTATTATTTGTATTTCTTTCATTTCTTTTTGTAAATATTATTTGAATATTTGCTATTTATTTTGTTTTTGCGGTCAAAGTAAAATCTTTAAATATTTTTTAGGGCGTGTCTGTGTGCTGAGCCCCCACTGGCAGGCCTTGAAGATGCTACGAACACCACGGCTTAAACCACATATTGTATTTATCAAACCACCACCACTGGAGAGACTCATTGAAACTAGGACAACTGCTAATGCTCGTTCGACTTTTGACAAGGAGAGTTCCAGAGCTTTTACGGTTAGTATATACCTACGCATATACACACATATGAACGCGCACGTGATATAGTATCACACATGTGTGGACACATGCGCACGCGCATGAACAAAGTAATAAATATAATTGTATACAGTTAACAAGGAGAGTTTTTTACTTAAAATTTTATATTAATATATTAAATATAATTTCTAGGAGGAAGAGTTTGCGGATATCATAAGATCGTCGAATAGGATAAATTTTTTATATGGTTATATGTTTGATGAGGAGATCGTAAACGAAGACCTTGGGACAGCGATCACTCAACTTCATAAAATGGCGTGGCGGGTGCAATCCGAGCCGCTGTGGGTGCCTGCGGCTTGGGTGCAGTGAGGCGTTCCTGTTTTGCAACGTTGTATTGTTGTTAAATTCAGTTCTAGTCAACTTGTTTGGTCACTTTTGTTAACTTTATGTAGAGTTATAATATTATTGTTATTTACAAGTATATAGAGACATTTGTAGAATTCGCATTCAATACCCGAATTCTATGACTGTCGTTGTTTATTAATTCTACTATGATGGGTTTTTTTAAGGTTATTTCTCGTTTTTTTTGTAAATATGTAGATAGTTCGCGCTATCGTTACTCAATATATGTGCCCTTATAGGTTAGGTTAGGTCAGTTTAGGTCATATTATGTCAATGTTAGCAAGCGAGTAGGTAAGGAGCGTCTATAGATATAAGCTTAGGTTTAAAATTAGAAATAAGTAATAAATATCTCTAAGTTGTAAGGCATAAGTATAAGTTATAGATTATAAAACAATAGAAATAGGATAGTTGTTGATAAGCTTAGGATAGTTATAATTTCTTTGATTTTTGATCACTGCTGTCTTACCTTGACCAGGTGCAGGAGATATGTAACAATCGATAAGATTTTACATGTTTTCCTGTTAATGTCCCAATAATATTATGAAGCTTATTACACTACTGAGTAAATGTTGGCTGCCTCTAGTGTAAGCTTTCAGCGCTAAAATTAGATATATTTACTTACATATTATTTCATATTTATATTATACGTCTATATAATAGAATCATTACGGATCGTATTTTAGATAGCGTTTGATCTACAACTATACAAACCATTGAACTATCGACTGAATTGTACCGATACATTGTAAGCTAAATAAATTTAATCGCATAGTCTCCACTCGAATCCATATTTTAATAGTAAATAATTTGAATCAGTATGTCTTCCTTTGCATAAATAGTTCAATGATTTGTATATATATTATATTATATTATAGTATGTTTATTAAATTAAATTTTAAATAAACATTATACAATATATTAGGGTTTGCACTAGGCAAATTTAATTGGCGTTTTTAGGATATATTGCTGAACCTCCACACCCGCGTGTGATTATGTAACGTTTATATTACGTAGAGCTAGTTTTAGTGGAATGTACTCCGGGCCGTGACAGGCCGACCGTGAGAGTTCCCAGGAGCTGAGGTGTCCGTTAATAGTTAAGGCAATAGTCGATTAATATAATCCTTGTGTAAGTCTTTTATCACTATGATAACATTAAATATGGATATGTTGAGTGAAGATTAATATGTGGTTTATTTTAGGGGTACATGATGGAACTACGTTTTTTTTCTCTTAAAGTAAAGGTTTTTCAATCTTCTTTGTTACCTATGTTTGCTTCTGGATTGAATCACTTAATTCCGTTTTTATATGTTCCCCCGACACCGTCAAAATTCATATTTTTTAATCGCAGATCGATCGATGATCCGTGTAGGTTAGTGAAGAATAAACGGAAACTACAAAAGGGCAAACTAAATATACTTGAATTAGAATGTAATATTTAAATATAATTATATTATATTTAGTATCGTAAGATGTACACACGAAATAACGCGAGCATTCAAGTAATAATTAGCTAGTAAAGTCCGGCACTGCCGTGGTCGATAGACCCGTTAAGTTAGAGTCACCTGCGATTACATTAAATCGTTTAATATAATTCCCCTCTTTAACTATACTCGTGTAGAACCTAGATTATAATGGAGACTTATCTAGCACTAGGTACTCTTTACCGGCGGACAAGAAGGCGCCATTTTGAATAGAGTTGTGGACATCGTGTTATGCGTGATGAAACGTAAATATCGATTGTGTAAGGATATACTCATCGACTTGTTGTCTCATTATAACGTGTTAACTCGTAATATGTTATTTATTTCAAAAAAGTCGAAAGATAAAGGAAATTAATTGATATAATGGTGGTGAGAAAATAAAATTGTGTTCGGAATTAGTGTCGATTTCTAGGAAAGGTTTAACATCGATCTTGGTCTAGTTAAAGCCACTATTGATTTTATTTCATATTGTCGTTTTAATTAATAATTTATTTTATTTAAATTAAAATTTTCTTATTAATGCCATTTTTTCATGAAAGCTTTAACTCGAGGCCGAGCTTTGGGATTGAATGAAATTGACACTTTTGCTCGGATGATTCGGACTTATCAGTATTCGTTTATTTATTTGTGAACTTTTCGGAGATTGGGTATGAGTAAGTTTGCAGAGTTTTGCAAAGTTTTGTGTGTTGTAAGGGATATTTCGTCAATGTTTTGGAATGTTATTGCAGCATACCAGAGTGCCATACATCAGAGAAACCTATAGCATATTATATAATATATGTAATATGTATTTTGTATGTTTATCGGATTTGATTATCTGCTCTAAGTAGAGAGGGTTTGGTTTGACATTGGTCACGTTTTCTTCCATTGAATATAACACTTCCACACTATGAATTTCAAAATCCCCAGTGATTGCATATGAGGGGAGAACGAGGGATGCTCCAGATGTGTCTGTGCAAGTTGTCGTAGCATCCCAGTGTGCCATACCAAACGTTCTCTAATTTCTTTTATGTATTATTTGTGTATTTGTTTATTTACATTTCTGCAAAAGTCGATTGATATGACACATATCACTATTACTTCCAATAACAATAATACTTCCAAACTACGAATTTCATATTCCCCAGTGATTGCATATGAGGGGAGGACAAAGGATGCTCCAGATGTGACTGTGCAAGCTGTCGTAGCATCCTAGTGTGTCATACCTATCGCTCTTTAAATTATGATTAATTTTATTTATATATTTTTTTTATCTATTTATTTACACTTATGTCAGAGGCGATTGATATGACATAAATCACTGTCTCTTCCATCAAAAATAACACTTCAATACTTTCAACTTTAAAATCCCCAGTGATTGCATATGAGGGGAGGAAAACGGATGCTCCAGATGTGTCTGTGCAGGCTGTCGTAGCATCCCAGTGTGTCATATCAAACGCCCTTTTAGTTATATCGTTGCATTATATTCCTTATTGAAGTTAATTTATTTATGTTATAATGTTCTAATTTTGTTATTATTATGGAATTATTATTATTATATAATTTGTATGGGCGAGTGATATGGCAAACTAAAGCTTCTATCTTCCATTAAATTTACTATGTCCCCCTCTATAAATTTATCTCTTTCTGACGGTCAAGCTATGCTTATCGGATGTTTTTCTTTAATCTCAGTCTCCACTTTTAGATTAGGTTAAGATAATTCGTTACAAAAAACATATAAAATCCAAAAAAAAACTTTAATATAGGTTAATAGGATAATATTTGCATATGATTAGCCTAAGATCCGAAGAACTATATTTACTTAATAAGTTAGGTTTATCGAAATATAGGTTAAATAAGAGAGTGGAATAGATGATATAATTCTGTTGGTATATTACTTACTCTTTATAACAAAATTATTAAAATACTTTTTGATTTGTCTTATAATTACTGAAATTTGGATTTCACTTAAATTTTAATTGTGTATTAGTTAGGACAGGTGGAAGGTCCTACGTGCAAAGGACCGACTGGGTTGGTACCACCATCTTGTCATTTCTACCGTCGTACGACACAACTCCCCCCGTATTAATTGCTTATACATGTGTCTCGATAGAAATGCAAGACAGCCAGTTCGATTACTGGGCACAAGAGGCGGCACAACACGGTCCTCAGGGTGACGTTGAACGTATTTCTGTGACGAACTAGCAACACGTGCCCATAGCGTCTTGTGTCGTCATCACCTGGACGCTAGGATGACGTCACTCCTCGAAGTTGTTTCATTTCAATTATACTCATCTGTTCCTCTTCGGCGATGCCTCACACTTGTGGGTTGCCATCTACATTTGTGAAGTATTGCAGGCATTCCGTATTTCAATATTAAATTACATTTCGATTATGTTCTATATTTTATCATGTTTCGCGTGTCCTCCGAGTTCGTTCGTTTTCAGAGATATTTTTGTTTTATTACAATAGTTTCGAATTTGCTGTATAATTTAACTAATTGATTTCTTGATGATTTTACTTATTTATTTAGAATTGTTTTAAATTGCGGAGTGCCTATAGTTTCTTTCGGTTTATGTTTACACCTCGGACTTTATTATGTAACTCGACTCTTTTATACAGACGCGATCGGACTCGAAAAAGCGAATAGATTTTTTAAAAAAAGCTAATAGGAAAAATACCAAAAACAGTCGACACGAATAGTTAGTTCTCGCTAGATTAGAAATCGTGATCGACGAAATTTGAAAACGCAGTATAGATTTTTGTGCGTTTTTTACTTTATTTTTTTCTTTAATGTATAATTCGTTTAATTTGATGTTCCTAATAATTTCTCTAAATGCCTTTCTTAATTTTATATTTTCGTATTTATGGAACTTCTTTTCTCTACAAGCGTTGTTCCGGACTTTTCTTTATTATTCCGCTTTATTTCCAACAGTTTAATCGGAAGTCAACGAATTTTACCATTAAGTTTTAATAAATTATAATTCATTTGTATTTGTATTCATTTTAGTTTTGTAGTTTATCGGAATCAGATGTTCGGTACATTTGATTCTTAAGGTGACAATTGTGCAGGCTGACGTGATAGTTTTTAATTAGGCTAATTATATATAATACGACCCGATGAAGAAGCGCGACACTCGGCCGATGACACTTAGATTAAGTAAACACGGACTATGGACACTAAGATTAAGTAAACACGGACTAAGGACACTTACAGTAGACATCGTTCTGTCTCTGGTAACAGTTTTTTTTATTTCGGACTTATTTCGTCACAAATACACATACAACGGATAAGACGTATACTTCGCACATAGGCGAACTACTGACAATGCTCTCGACGTCGATTTTGTTTAAAGTTATATTTGATTACTTTTGCTTTATGAAATTTGAACATTTTGTTGTCTTTTATAAAATATTCGTTTCTGAATTTAACAGAAACAATATTTTTTCGTCAATTTTATTTTTTAATTATTTTTATACGACGACGTCGTGTTCATTTTATTTATTACTTTCTTTATTTATGTATTAAATTGAAATATTTTAATTTTTCGGTATACTAATTTTACTCGGCAATGGATCCAAGAACGAAGAAAAATTGGCTATTTAGCTATATATAATATTAAGGACTTAGGGACTTACTAGTTTTTAATACTTTTCTTTGTTCCAGCACTATGGATTAATTCTTAGTATTCATTTAAATTCAATAATTCTTAAAAATATGGATCTGAATTAATTTAAGTAAGTTAAATATTAAGTCGTTTGCTGGAACATTGAAGACTCAATATTATAAAATTAAGGCGCGTTTTACTAGGTATATTTATGTAGGTAATAATAATATTATTAATTAGTATTAGAAATTTATGAGTAGTTTCAGAGGTTTATTTTTATATACTCGAATGTTAAATTATAAGGACTAAGTTTAAATATTTCTGAAGAAGAAATCCAATGAATATCTATGATGGGGTCACTACCGTAGTCTCCTAGGCTTGCTTGAATTAAGTTCATATTACTAAATTGTTTTTTTTTTTTCATAAACATACACTGTGTACTTTATTTTTAAATGATTACTTACGTGTTCATGGTCTGTATTTGTTATATATTTTGCGTATTAATTCAATATTTCATTTGTTACGTTCAAATACAATTTTCTGTTATTCTATTTAAGTATTTTTTTTAAATTTTGTAATGCAATATCTAAATTTTGAAAGCATCTTCACATTAACATAAGCAAAAACATAATATAATCAATTAATATAAGGGTTAGCTTAAGTATATTTAATTCATTCACATATAAGCATTACTCTTTATACTTTAGGCAGACAGACCTAACCGCAATGATTAACATCTAACGCATGTGAATTTTGTTACTCGCGTATTAAACGAATTGCTTTTCGTCATCCGTGCTCAACACATCGTGCCTTTGCTGACAGATTAAATATAAAAAACTAGTGCACGCCAATATCGATACTGTTTTATTAACATCCACCGGAGAGTTAAGAGAGAAAGAGAGAGGCGTTCTACGTCTAACTTCACCGTCGCTACAATTCGGACAGTGCTCGGACATCAGCTGTGTATACGATGTTGGTGTGTTGTAAGTCTTACATTTGCAATAGCAAGAAATTTATGAAATATTAGAAAATATATATTGTTAATTTAGGATAAGGATGCTGTAGCACGACAGTTTATAGCCGATTTTTTATTATGTTTACAATCATTGTAATTCATTCATATTCATCTACATTTCTCTTTCATCTCTCATCATATTCTCTCATGTTAGGTTTAAATTTGTCGTAATGTAATCTTTTCGGAATAGTCTATTATGTATAGGTTTAAGTATTTTCTCGGATTAATCGTACGATCTGTGCTCCCGTTTATAAAGTAAAGTAGTAGCTACCATCATGTACCTATATATTTAGTCTCTAAGAACATAGGATTATTAGGATTATCTTATCTTTGGCACGTATTTTCTCTATACCCAATTCCTTATTATTATTATTATTTGCATAAATATTTTTCGCGGCGAATTATCTCTTTTATAACCTTTGCTATTAATTTAAATTTGAACGGTTTTATTATTCTTTATTTTTGACTCAAGGCAGAGGTGAATTTCTCATTAGTTTAGAATCTAGAGTAAAGTTGGACGGCGAAAAAGTAATATCTCGACGGATGAGGCTACTAAATTACCATTGAAATGCAAAACTATGGGAAGAACAGAAAGAATGTTATATATTTCTTTAAAAATTGTGTTCATTTATGTCTGACATTACGTTATTTTCATTTAGATTTAATTGCGCCATTTCCGAACGTCACTCTCTATATTATAATACTTAAAATACTTATATAGGAATTTTCAATTCTTTCTGCGCTACTTTTCTTTACTTTCTTCCCCTAGAAAAAATATTTCTTCGGGAAGTCGGTATTTTACAATTAAGTACTAGGTTTATAATAATGGCATGTACTCTGAGTATCGCATATATTATGAAGTTTTTTGAAAATGGATTACCAAACTATTTTTTAGCATAATACCAATGATTAGATTAATACTAATATTGTGTATGTACTAGCACACGTTTGTCTACGATACAGTATCTCTCATAATGCAACGTGGTAATATATAATAATTATATTATATTATATTAATAATAAGGCTGGTTCAAGAAATTGTATCGTTCTTTATAATAATAGTATTTATTAAGCATAATTTTTGGGGCTCAAATTAATCACATTACGTACGTAGATATTAAGAGAACCTTTTTGGACAATGTTATATTATCTGTAGAGATATGTTTTTAAATTATTGTCAATGTTAGTTAAAGTCGGTTATTGGAGTGCATTTTGGGTGGTAATAGTAAATAGGTATGAATATCTTTAGAATACCTGACGACTTTATATGTGTGTATAGTAATATTGAGTTTAGCGTCACTGCTGTCCTATGTAGCTGGTCTTAGTATTAACTTTATATTGATATTATGATGATTATATTATATTGATTATTTCATGATCTCGTAAAGATTCAGCAATTTATGAGGATACAGCTATCTCGTCTACCATTATCTCGTTTAGGAAAATCATGTAAAGTAAAAAATTCCACGACGAAATGAAATGAATATGTACAAATTTTATAAATAACCAAACCACTAAAGCAAGGTTATAAAGATTTTTGGGTCTAGTTCAACTCTCTAATATCAATCAGTTCAAATGTGATGTACCAACATGTGAAAATGTATTACACATTTATGGAGTTACTAGTAAAAGCTGGATTTACATAAATTGCAAAATCTTGTCTTAATTATAATTTTTCGATGTATAAGTATTTTTTTGGGCATTAAAAATGCTATGATGCTTTATTATTTGAAACTTGTACCACCGAGGTCTAACTAGTCTTAACTAGTCATAAGTCAAACCTTATTCATTCTTATCCCATTTTCAAATTATCAATCACAAGAAGAATAAATTTCATTTAAAACATAAAAATTTACTTAATGTATAGAAAAAAAATGTCTATAATCTTTTACATGTACATTAGTCAACATTAGACGCCAAAATCAAAATCTATGCTTAGATTCTTAAATTGTCTTGTTGTCTTAATGTTCCATATTCGTTCATCGCTTTCAAAGTAGCTGTCATGGCTGCATTATTATTGTTAAAATTAAGGCCTAAAACGCACTTTGAGGTTTCAATTTATATTGTGTTCAAACGTGACATGATCCTTGCACTCTTGGCTATTTAATTACTCACTGCTGGTTCTGTGATGAAAATTTGCTGATATAGAAATAAACTGATTTTTGGTCGCCATTTCGCCTGTCGTTTGAAACACGGAAGGCGTAACCCAAGGGCTTGCCATTAACAGCAATGATATATAAGAGGTTTGTTAATATTTAACACGAGAGTCAATATTATTTATAAATTTAAAATTCAAATATACAATCATTGTAAATTTCGCCAATTTTGTCTTAACATCTGGCCATCTTTAACCCTACCCTACCCTGTTTTCCAGTCATTAAAGTTATACCTAATACTCAATCTCGCTATTATAAAGTAAATTATTATTCTCATTAATCTTATTATATTTAAAATAGGCTAAGGTATGATATTTTAAATTATTATTGTAACGTTTCATACGCCACGCGCAATCATTACCTGTCATGTTTAAAATTAATAAATGTAATAATATAATATTTCGTATAAACTATGTTGTATTTACCTATGTATGTAATCACATTTGTAACGGCGAGGGAATGCGTGAAATATACAAACGAAAGACACAAATAGCAAGTACGCAGGAGATCTTTGTTTTGAGAATTATAGTAAGATTGCATATAGTCGTTACAAATGTGGCAGTCATTTATGTCGTGTCACCTGGCTGTTAATAAATCAAAAAGGAATATATGATCTTTTCTTTACTTACCATCTCCCTATGAATATTCGAGGTCAGTGGGAATTGTGTAGAAAATTGCAGTACTTTCAGTATTTTCTTTTGTAGTACATAAAGAAAAAATTTAATCAAATCAGCGTCACGCTGTATCCGGCACACAGCAGGGTAGGCAGAAGGAACCTAGTGTTAAGACACTCCATTCCCCACATTTTTTAGTACATATAGTGAAAATAAAAGCATACAGTGAATATTATCATGGTCCAAATATTCTGTACACTGTACCTGTTAAATCGTGCAGAATTTTACTTTTCTTATTATCTCGGCAGACTTAAACGTTAAAAAATACGCATAGCGGCATATCAGTGAGATCAATTGGGGATGCCGTACAACAGACAGTCACCTCATGACATAAGATGACGACCATAACAAACTAAACTATAAAAGCCTGCATTAAAGAATGTTTTAATTCTCGCTTGCTCGCTTTTATTAATTAATTCTACATTCGCCTCTAAATTGTTCTGGAAGAAAGCCTAGGACACGCCCACACTAAAGCTTTACGATAAGATCACTCCACCATTTGTTGGAAGTACCGCTTTTTCATAAGCGAAGAGAGTTAAATAGGAGAATGGAGTGTAGTGCTTGTTTGACTAGAGCCGGGAAAAAATGAGAATAATTTAACTGTCTATACCTACGAATGATGGTACGACCACATCACGCCACTATGTCCTTATTAAAGAATCTACTCAAATCCACTTTTACGAGGTGTTTGTATCATCAGAAAAAAATACGTAATAGTTGGTAACTGTCAAAGTTTAAATGTAAAAAAAATGTTTCTCTCGATTTTTTCTTTGAAGGAGAAAAAAATTAAGTAAATAATGACATAAATATAGAATTGCTTGAACGAGCCATCCTAGCTTTATGTCTCCCACATTGGAACTTAATCATCATCAGGTCAGATTGGTCATACCATATTATTGTATTAAATTTTTATTTATACTCTTAATTTTACTGATTTCGAATTATTATCATAAACCAGAGATCTAGACTAAAATAATAGTACTTAAGCATAAAAAAATGTATATATTTTGACATTATAAAAATGTCAAACAATTGTTTTGATTGATCATTCTCTTGATGGTTTATATACGTTTTACTATTATTATAATATTTTCAATTACTTTTAGTTTTACATTATGTGATGATTTCTACAATGATTTCGACAGTAAACTAACATTTAAACCGTACGAACTTGTGCGTGAAGAACAATTAGGCAAGAATAATTTAGAAGTAGAGCATAATAAACGATTTCTACCTTTCTACTGGTCTTCTAAGCATGCTAATAATAGCATAGGCAATGGTACAATTATTTAATTCGATATTATAAAATATTACTTCATCCGTCGTCAATGGTTGTTATTCTCACCTTCCGCCGAATACGCCGAGGCGTTGCGTGTTGGTTGGCGGAGCTCAACGCCACGCTTTGTCTCGTTGCCAGAGCGAGGAAATTAAAATATTGAATCATTTCTTTGAGTGGAAATCGGACATACAACCTCTCGCGTATTACAGTCGTATGCTTGTTACCTCTGCACTGCCTCTGAAATAATTACTTACTAATACTTTCCATTTTTTTAGTCAATAACCAAATTCTCATGGAACGGAGAAAGCTATGGAGTAGATGGAGTAAATGGGGCGGATGCTCTGTAACATGTGGAGACGGTACGATATCGCGCCGACGTCTTTGCGTCTCCGGAAGATGTGCACCAGGGGAACTCGAGGAACAGAGAAGGCCTTGCAATCGCCCTCCATGTAATACTTTATCGGATATTTTTGATGGATCACACGAATGAACAATTTTAGGAAATTTTTAATATACTAGATAACCTTAAGTTTCAGAAAATAAATGGTTTTTTATGATATTGTATTTTAATAACTAATATAATTTATTTTTTAGCTTTATCGCGAAGAATAATATGAAAAATCCTTCTGATCATACATATGAAATATTTGTACAATTTAGTCAAAACCTTTCGTCTCTATTCAAACTAGAAGTCTCAATACTGTTGATAGTTACATCACAATAAAATTAGATCATCCACAATATATACAAATACTAAATATTTTGGAATTACTTCATGAAAGATGATGCTTCCTTTTTTACTTTAAGAGACCATTGTCTACAGTCGTTACTGTACCTTGACACTGATCAGATAAATATGTTAGTCGAACTCTGTTTGGTAATACGAATTGTTTTGAATGAAAGTCAACACTACGCCTTCCAAGGAGTCTCCGTCGCTTCGTGCAAAGGTAAACAGTATGTTCGAAGAAGCAATTATTCTTTGCTATAAATATGTCTGTCGGTATTTTGTGCTGATTTCCATTATCTGCTCGATCGTAATTAGTGATACATTTATTGGCAGCGAGTTACAAAGATGAATGTATATATTGCTGCAATTGGAATATTACATTGTTCATCATTTTATCCCGTCCTGCTACAGTGTACTCATTTAATCGTAACATTATTATATTAAATTTTATTTTATATTGAATTAGTTATTGCTTACTCAGAATTGTTTATTCTTTTCAGCAACTGACGATGTGAAAGATGTACGTAAGACTTCGACCAGAATACCTTCCAATGATTATGTTTCTACTCCAGACACGTGGGAGGCCAATCCTGAATTGAAATCATTATGGGTTTACCGACCAGCTTCAATAGTAAGATATATTTTTTTATTAGAATACTTATCGAAATATTTTTTTAATTAAATCAATATTTAACATTTTACATAGCTTTCACGGCAGCCCAACGATATAACATCTTATCAAGTTGCTCCCAGATCACGGCATTTCATCACAAAACTTGCGAAACCAATGTATTATGGATTTGACCCTTTTTTTGAAAAGGTATTTAGAAAATTTTGTTATAAATATTGTAATTAGCGCTTATTGTAGTAAGCTGACATGTTATTCCTATTAGTATAGTTTCTAATCCGTAAATGCTATTTGTTTTTTGTTAAATGTTTTATTTAAACAAATAATAAATATTGAACATTTATTTTAGAGAGCATTTGAACCCTTTGAAAGAAGACAAAGACCTGTTACTCTACTAAATTTCAGAAGAAATGGAATGGAGCCTTATAAAACGGTAAAGAAAACATTTTAAAAGTAAACTCAGTTCAAGATTAACTGCCAAAAGAATACCTTACAATAAAAAAAATCTAAAAAGTTATAATATTCTAATTAATAATGAAAAAACATGTTTTGGTTACGGTTAAAGTTTTAAAATTGGTAAATAAAATTGTCTTAATATGAAAAGATATTTGACATTTCTTATAGCATTTACATTAAATGCTTACATCTGTAAATCCATATTTAAAATTATTTAAATATTGTCTCATCTACTACTTTTAGTAAAAAAAATATTTACTTTAATGTTTTTACACATAATACGCTTTTCTTTTGCGAAAGAAACATGTATTGGAGCTAGGGCTACTATGCCTACGTCACCTAGCGAGATAAAACTAAACCGTTTGTACTATTTTTCAATTATTATCTGTGCCGCAATACATAAAATGTTCGACATTTTATGTATTATGTATTGAATAAATTTTGTCACCGTATTTATTAAAATAAAATAGTTAAAATATCTATATATAAATATCGGTTTATATACATATTAAGTAGACTATGTGATATTTTCGCACACTGTGCTGCCATCTCTCCTCTCTACACATTGTACTTAAACTGAAAAGCTTTATTCTTTTAAATATATTACTAGATACAGATGGGGCTTGAATACGCTAATTTGAAATAGGCCAAATTAAAATAGGATAGTATAGGTTTTATTTATAATAGTTTATTACTTTATAGTAGCTTAATTGCAGTGTATCAAAATATATAATAATAGAGAAGAGAGAGATTTTTTTATTTACTTCCAATATGAAATGTTTGGTTCTTATTATAACCTAATACATTTATTTTTCAGATCAATTCTGACAGTATCGATTCACCTGATGTTGCTGAAATTCAATCATCTTTTAACGACATAAGTAATTTTTGGCAAGAAATACCCGGTGCGCGTTAATATAAATGTAATTTAAAAATGTTCATAAATTTTATATAAACTTAATATTATGTATATACTAAGATTTTGTTGTTTGAATTAATATTATACGTTCATGTGTTCTCTTGTCCCATTATTGACTTTCTTTACATAAATAATAAAGTGTTCAAAACACTATGTTACGTTATGGACGCTTGCACCATGTACCTACATGTGAAGTATAATTTAAAAAAAAAGAAATATTTCCTGTGAATTGCAAATAGCGGACCAACCAAACTCATATTAATTTTCATGAGTCACGCTTATAAATTGTTTTGCAGTATTTAATAGTAAGCTATGTTAAAAAATACATAGATATACATATGTCTAATAGCTATTAAAAATAGTTTAAAAATAGGATATCTTATGAGTATATAGGTGCCAGAACAGAGAACAAATGAATAAAAATGTTCTGTTTGAAATATCATTACAAATTTATTAGTTTGCACCTGTTTACCTCCTCTTGATATTTTTTCCAATGTAGATATTTATTTATCCGATAATACTAATGTTATATATATATATATACCTATTACAATATACGTAAATAGAAAAAAAACCTGTTCAACTAATTGAGACTCCCATTTTTTGATAACTTTTATGTAAATTTTGATGTAAAATTTTATGTGGTTATTTTCTAATGGTTCATAAATAAAGATTAATTATTTTTAATTTAGTTTAAAATTAACTTTTATTTTTTTAATTAAATTATTAACTTAAAATGTGTGTGTTACCTGTCATTAATGTCACAATAGTCATATTATAATTAAAGTTTGTTGTTGAGACAAAGACATAATAAAAATGTTTTCTAGGAATCATAAGATCGGTAGGTACTATAACAGTAAATAACTGTTCGGAAAAACAATGATAGTCTCTAGTCTTTGACTTATTGTGTTCAAAAAAGTTAGCTTTATTTAACTCAATGAATATTATAAGGTATATAATATCTTATATATCCTCTAGTCCTAAGTGGCTGGACGGATTTGAATGAAATTTTGGAAAACATTCCATTAGATTTCTAGGTGACTTGAAATTACAATTGGAGCTGGTAGGTGGCGCTACAATAGATGTACATGTAAGAGACCATCTAAATTGAAATTAGGCTTAACTTTTTATTAGTAAAAATTATGGCTTAGGGCTCCAGACTTTTCAGGCGTGGTCCCGTCCCAATCGGTCCCTCATTCCTACGCCTAAGCTTTAAGTAAATCTAATTTTATTTTATCAATGAAATTGAAAAATACAACTATTTTACATACATATAAATATATAATATACAAATATTATTTATTACAAGCGTTGCTAAGGATGTAAGAGAATAAGTGATATTATGAACACATAGGTAATTGCAGTATCTGATTTCTAGGCTTCCCACATGTTTCAGATCATATATCAGATTGCAATGAAATGATAACTTCAATGATTTCAATTATGTTAAAGTCCATTCATCTATTGTTTAAAATTTTCTTCGATATGGGAGTTAACTGTCTTTGTCTTTGTTAACTAACAGCTTTTTTGAGTTAACGAAATTTTAATTAAAAATATTGCTATTGCAGTCGACGTAGTTCGGATATTACATTAGTAAGAAATATATATGGACGCTGGATTCAAAGGGCTCAGGACCGAATGGAGTGGCGAGTATTAGGGGAGGCCTATGTCCAACAGTGGCCTTTGATAGACTGGATAGATATATATATTTGACCGTACAACCAAACGCCGTTCCAAATCCAAATTATAATTCTAAAAAATCATTGGGGATTGGATTGGCCTACCCGCGGCAGTGTTTCCAGGTCAATATGACATGGGTACCTTCAACACCTGTACCTCCTCTGGTGTTGCACGGGGTCATGGGCGGCGGTGATCACTTACCATCAGGTGACCCGAACGCTCGTTTGCCCTGTTCTTTTCTATAAAAAAAAGGGAAAAGAACCAGTCAGAGGTGGCCAGTTATTTATATATAGAAAGAATCCAGTATATAATATAAGTATAATATTTGCCCTATTTAATAATATATAATTATGTTCATAATAGGTAACATTATCATCTTTGAAGTCTAGAACTATGAAATTTGCAATATTTGATAGTTTACAACGCAAGACCGTCTCAGCGGTCTAGTAGGTAGAAAGCATGAAGCTTATTACTAATACCGTCCAAGTAATATCGTCACGTAGGTCCATAAAATGATTGAAATTTATAGTCGCTTTAAAAATATAACGTTTCCGAACTCTAAGGTGACACACTGATGTCAAAAAAACAATTATGTCATATAGAGTCCGTGATGATAAGCTTATTAGAGCTGTTTCTTATTAGATTTTTATTTTAGAAAAAATGTTTGTGCTCTTACCGCGCTGTGTTAAGCCTGCATAAATACATATAAATAATATAAAATAAATAATATAAAATAAAATATATAGGTATGTAAATTGAGTATAATATTAATATGTCTCCATTAAATTTATTAAATAAGCAAATGAGGCCCATCGTGGCGCAGGAGCACTATCGTAATCGCGAATGGTTGTGGGTTCGATCCCCACCCGAGAAAATTAAATATTTATTTAATTTTATATTTTTATTTCTTCGCTCTAGTGTCGAGGCAGAGCGCGGCGTTGAATTCCGCCACTTCATACGCAATGCCTGCGGAATACGGCGGAGTGGGGAACGAAGTGTCTCTACATCCTGCCTCTACCTCTATCTATCCTGCTGTTTTCGGGATACAGAGCACTAGGTTCCCTCTATCTATCCTGCTGTGTACGGGGTACAGAGTGAAGTGAAGGTATTTATTTATTTACTTTTAAATAAGCAATATATTTAAGAAAACCGCTAGGAACAGCCACACTTTTTTTCGTTTTATAAAGTTGAAGTGGCGGATTCCAAAACTCCTCCATTCAGCTCGGCAGGCTCGACCACCTGCGCACACACGTGTTTCAACAATAAAGCTATTAACAAGTTTGAATTTTTACTGACACTAAACTGATGATATTATTGCACGATGTGTTTCAGTATGTCTTTATTTACCCGTAGTATTGGTCGCGTAGTGACGGTTCTCTCCGTAAAAGTAGCTTTAGATTGATTGTTACTTAGTGAGGATTTATAATTAATAAAAATCACTGATAAGTTGTCAGTAGTCTGATTCATGACTGTGTTTCCCAAACTTGTGGTCTCGTCTTCAAATATTTCGTCGTCTAGCAGTAGAAAGGTAATGCTATCAAAGTTTATATTTGTAAATAAAGAAACTATATTAAAATTAATATTATTAGTTTTTTTTATATACGGAAATAGTATTATTTATTACATATTTATGTATAAATATTATATCAGTAGTATGTCGGGCGTTGTATCTCTAAATATGCGGCGTTCTGTCAAACTTCGCATATTGTCATATTACAATATTTCGGTTGTGATGATAAGATTAGTTACTATAATACCTATTTAATATAAAATATGATTTAATTTTTATACTGTACTAGCGGCTCACCAGGCTTCGCCCGCTTAAACTACATGATTATTGAGATAATAAGCAGAATTGATTGACAACTATAATGACTTCTAATATGATTTTTTATTACTTTAATCTGTAATATTCTAATATGATTTTTTTACGATATTATCGTAATTTCTACAAGAATTTTTCATTGATTTGAACTAAAAAATACGACCAATGTTGATATTTGATATTTATAAAATGTACATAAAGCTAATTATTTCTTATACGTATATCTTTTGTAACATTACGTTCTTTTTACCTATGTTATGTTTTTTAAAACTCTTTTAAATGTGCTGATGTCAGTTAATAATTTAATTTACTGCTTCAGAAACAGCTTTGAATGTTCAATTATTGATTTGGGTAATGATTCGTAATATTCTTTGTAAAATAACTGTAATGATTGCAAATTAACTCCTGTACAGTTTTTAAATTAGTTACATATATTATTAGCTAAATGTACAATTGGTAAATATGTAGTTATTACAGTGTACACGTAGAAAGGATGTTTTTAGGCATTTATACATAGATTTATTTCAAACGAACGAACGAACCAAAAAATCTTTGTATTTACTAGATATTTCTTTCAAGATTAAAAAGGTTCTTTATCTTTGTGTAAAATTAAGTACGACTTAAACTTAACTGTTATGATTTATGAAGGTAATCTCCACTAACAATTCAATTTTGTTTACTTTGTTGTATAAAGTATTGTATAATAGTGCTTCAAAAATATATATTTTTATCAACAATCATATAACAAGAATGTTTCGAATGTCATTCTTTAGCCAAGGAATCATTGCTATATAACATTCGCAGGCAAACTAATGCTGTGAGTTTATTCAAATGACGATAACTTTTTTTAATGAAACAAACTTTAATTGTTGAGTTAAAACAAAGCAATTGGTGAAACTTTCAAGTAAATCGGCTCAATACTTTCGTAGTAGTAGTTAGTACGTTATAGACAGACAGACAGACAAGAAATTCAAAAAAAATCTATCTATTATTCTTTTTAAGTGTCCCTCTATCCATTTCAGTCAAAATTACTAAATGTACAGACAAAATATTTTTACTGTCTTATTATATATAGAGATTACGTATGGTTTTTGTATTGTGTATTTAAATTATACCAATCTGTTTTTGAACATTTTCATTAGTAAAGTATTCAACTATATTTTACCAATAAGACTAATGACTCACCCACTCGAAATATTTAATATTTTCGTTTCTTTGCTCTGGTAGAGAGGCAAAGCGCAGCGTTAAGTTCCAGAATTCGGGGGAAAGTGGGAAACGGAAACGGAGTGTCTAAACACTAGGTCCCCAGATTCCCTCTGCCTACCCTGCTACATGCAGGATACAGCATAAAGTTAAAAAAAAAACAGAAAGAACACGGTGCGATTCCTCCACCGAGTCTCTTTAGGTAAACAGAATTGAAATATGAAACTTAACATCTGGCTTACTCTATGTTTACTATATATTCACCTGTTTCAACGTAGATATTAATATAAATGAATGAAGTTATCGCAATAAACACATTTAAATTGCAATCTCTTTACATTTGTATACATTGTGTCAATTTTTATTAGTCACTAGTCGTGCCTTTTACGTAGTAAATATTGAACGCTCCAAATCAATGGCCGTTGTAGAAGTCACGATGTATTAATTTAAAATTATATAAAAAATGTTGGTACGGATGTATTCATTTTTTTTATAATTTTTGTCTTAAATGGAATTTTGAGTTAGAGACAGTATCTTTTCTGTGTTTAATTTGTTCTAATTATTAATTTAATATTTAAGGAAATACACATACGGGGCGGGACTCATTTACGTCGATGTTGTGTTCAAGTTCAGATAGTTGTGTCAGATTCAAGTAAATATTATGGAGTATATGGAAGGGTAAATTAAAGTTAAATATAAAGTTTGTATCAAAAACGAAATAAATGACTAACTAGCTGCGCATTATGTGGCGATTTTCAACGCCGTGATTTTCCTCGACACCAGAGCGAAGAAAAGTAAATTTTAAATATTTCATTTACTCGAGTGGGAATCACATCCACAACCTGTCACGTTTACAGTCACACGCTTGTGCCCTGCGCCACGACTGGTCTCGGCTGGCCTCTCTATTTCTTATAGATAAAAATGTTAAATGTAAGCTAGGAAGTAGGAAATGAAGACTTTATCTATCGATATGACGATTACACTTGTAGTTTACTGTTTGTTTGTATAGAAGTAAGTATTACTATAACTGATTGATCTTCTGAATGATAAAAATCCGTACTTAGGTAATGTACAGGCGATACTAGTTGAACCGAAACGTTTTTTTTTTAAGTCAATAAAACCCACAACCGAATCGAACAAATAAAAATAAGGGGCTTTTCCTACTTCAAGCATAAAGTTTGCTTGAAGTAGGAAAAGGTACATAAATAAATCAGAAGTTTTATATTATAGTAAGTTTTGAAATAGAACTGCATAGAATATAAATCAGTTAAATACGAGTCGGAGTTATGAGGTACGGAGCCCTAAAAATGAATAATTTATATACAAATATATTTAAAATTTTGTAATATAGGTAACTATCTAAATATAGCTTATTTAACATATTATAACATTTATGAGTCGGTATTTGTTTATGTATCATAATATTATCTTTTGAAAGGGTGGAAGTGACAATCAGACGTCGACAATTATTTTTAGATACTATTATTTTGATACTAAAGTGAACTTTGTTAGCAATATTAAACAATAACATAATGAATTGATTCTTACATTTAATTCCTTTTTTTTTCATATCAAGTTTATATGTAGTATAAATTTAATCAATTTTAATCAATGTTGTGATTCAATAAATGGATTTAGAATTGGCCACTCACTTTTTTAATATTCCAAAATTATATTATTTTATAATTTTACGCATAACAATTCTCGATACATGTGTTAGTTTGTTAAAGCGGCGGCTCTACAAATACATAATACCTAATAATTCTTGTACTAGAGACTGTATTCTGGTTAAAGTTTACAACTTGGGTTAGATTTCTACATAGAGCGTTATTTTTCTAAAAAATATTTCTGTTATAAACTTTGTATGAAGAGCTGATGAAGAGTGTACACTAGCACCTACCTTTAAAAGTACTGCACCATATCGATTTTAAATTTAACTTGTCCTTTCCGCGTTTACAAGTAGCTTATTGAAAAAACATGTTGCTTATTGAAAAACACAAACTTTTAAGTTACTTTCAAGAATACAGTATACTTTTTAGAAAACGTATAAAAAAATGAACGCAGCGGAATTTGAACCCGCGCCTCTTGGAAACCGTCCAAACGCTCTGACCGCTAAACCATACGCTCTCCTCCTAAGCTACATTGAAATCTGCTGAGCAGTTTTTGCGTGGCTTTGGGATATAGCATTTCAAGGGTAAGGACCTTATCTTATTACGTACTTTTATAACACTATTTGTAATATTAAATTGAAATGAATGAAGAAACTGAATAAACGATTGTTCCGTAAAAATATATAAATATTTAAAACTTAAATAGAAAGTATAGAAACATGATGGCTTTTAAATTTTACGAATTTTTATTTTTTGTACGATAATGAACCTGTGTGAAGAAAATTAAATCGTTATGTTATTCTATCCTTTTATAATTGTATTGATGTCAACTGTTTATCATAGGATTTTTTTTTGATTCAGTTAATCATTGTCATCAACAGAGGGGCGTGGGATTCATATCTTATTTAGATTACTTTATTTTACAAATTATTGTAAACAATATCATATTTGAGTTAAAAATATATTTTTAATTTCTAACAAACCTTAACAATATCTTCTACCTAGGTATTTTTTTTTTCTTTTTAGGGTAAAAAAAGATTACCAACAAAGATATAGGTATGTACACTACATTGACATGCTTGATTTAATTATTTACACAGAATACTATTAATATTCATTTTCACTAACAATAGATAATAATTAAAATTTGCCATATCGAATATCTGTTTCGTTTTCATTGTTATCTAATACCATATTCTTTAACAACACGTGGTAGTATGTGTGGTCATATAGCGGGCATATGACGGGCCTAGTTCAGGTTTGATTCCTATTTTATTATAATGATAATAGTAGCACAATCCTGAATGTTATTATATATTCTATTAAATTCTACCGTCGTGGCCCAGGGGCACAAGGGTGTGACTGTAACGCGACGGTTGTGGGTTCGATCCCCACTCGAGGAAATGAAATTTTTACTTAAATTTATATTTCCATTTCTTCGCTCTGGTGTCCAGGCTAAGCGCGGCGTTGAGTTCTGCCACTCAACACGCAATGCCTCCAGAATTCGGCAGAAAGTGGGAAACGGAGTGTCTTAACACTAGGTTCCCTCTGCTTACCCTGCTGTGTGCGGTATATAGCGTGAAGCTAATTTAATTTAATTTATAATTAAATTCTACATTCTCTAAGACGATAGCCGTGAGTGAATTATGATGAAGTACTTACACTTAACACGTGTGTTTAATCTAGATACCTACGGTCCCTGGGTAAAGTATTGAAAGATTTCAATTATATAAACGTTTTAAAAACGCAGAAAAATAAACGATTTTTTTTTATTTTACAAATAAGTCATTAAAACTATGTTTCTTAGTAGTTCAAAGGAGCTATAAAAACATTTGCGATTTTTCAAATCGGAATTCAATCATTTTCTCTACCTAGAGACTCGGGTGGGGCAGTCTTAGAGGATCACATGCTTACGTTGTTCTGGTCCCAGGTTTGAACTCCGGTCGTGGCGAATTTCCTTTTAACGGGTTACCAGAGTGAGAGAGCGTCACTATAACGTCTTCATAGCCAAATCTAGATTGAACAAGAGTAGTGGTAGGTTATGTTTTAAGGAAATATTATATAAATTGTTGTGAAATAAAAGTTATATTTACATGACAAGTTAACCCCTTTGAAGTGTTTTGATAAGGTTAGATATCAAAATTTCGGTAGCATAAATGTATTTTTGGCGATATGCTTCTACTGCCAAAGCCCTCACGTTATTAGAGAGTTTTCTCACAAAATTCATAAGAGACATTATCATCGCTCGCGATAATATAAACAAAAAAAAATCAGCTTCACGCTGTATCCTGGACACAGCGGAGTAGGGAACCTAGTGTTAAGACACTCTATTCTCCATTCCATCGAAGAAATAGAAATACAAATTAAAATAAATATTTCATTTCTTCGAGTCGGGATCGGACCCACAACCAGTCGATTTTATAGTCACATTTTGTGCCCCTGCGCCACGACTGGCTCTCCTTTCCTTTCTAATACGGCCGTTATTTAAGTTGTACCTATACCTATATAATATGTTATTAGTGGAATAGTGCTAAAATCATTTTAGCGGCTTATTTCTTTCTTATTTATATAAGTATATAATATACTTTTTTAAAATTTTAATATTATACGCTCAACTGAATAAAAAGGTAGTTTTTAAGATACTAACACGAAAATATTTATTATATAATTTTTTATATATTTTATTCAGCGGAAAGTAGAAAACGGAGTGTCTTAACACTAGGTTCCCTCTGACTACCCTGCTGTGTGCGGGATACGGCGTGAAGCTGTTTTTTTTTATTATAACATTTATATTAACCAAGATAGTGAGTACAAATTTTATTCATTTCAAATATCATCGTGATTTGCACATTCAATAGAGAAAAAAAAAATACAATGTAGTGCTGCTCTCATACTAAACCGTAACGGTACACGTTCTACGACACCAGCGCCTGACCGGACTCTGACAGGTATAACGATTCTACTAATGGTAGATGATTATCTTATGATCAGTTTTTACTATATTCCTTCGAGATATTATATTTATATTTATTTATTTTTGAAACTGAGTCTAGAAAGCCGTCGTGGCACAGCGGCATAGCACGGCACGATTGTGGGTTTGATTCCCACTCGGGGGACTAAATCACTTTCATTTTCTTCCTCTGATATTAATAAAATAATATTGGTGGTATAGGTACAGTTGTAGCATACCATAGGTAGTTATAATGTGTTATATATTATCTGTATTTTAACTTATTGATAATTTGTATTATAACAGTGTTATTTAAAGATAACATCAAGATTTTATTAAGTACTTTTAAAATTGTACTCAAAGAAATTCTAGAAATCAAATCTGCTAATCATTTTTCTTGAGCTTGAGTTTAATTTTTTATGAAGGAATGATTGAAATAACTAGGTTAATCTGTAATCTCATTTAATGTTTTGAAGTAAAGAAAAACGGAGTGATGTTTGTTGGTTTTTATTTTATATTGTTGTGTTGTATATACATACAACAGAATATGAAATTTGAAAGTCGTCGTATCGCGGTGGGACAGCGTCTTACTGTCAACATGATAGTTGTGGATTCGATTCCAACTCATGTTTGAATATATACTTCAATTATTTTTATATCACCGCTCAACTTCATACCTTACAATACACAACGTTTTAAATTTGACCGAAAAGTGGAGAACTGAAAGTTTTGCCACTAGGTTTCTGGTGCCAATGAGCACAGGAATGTGAGATTAGGTGGATCGTGCCCACCCCATAATTTGAAGGAAATACCTTAAAATAAAAAAAAATACACAAAAAGATCAATTCAACTCTGGAAAATATCTCTAGATACTTGTGCCTGTTGGAAAGCCCAGGTGATGAACATTTTTAATTTTTAACAAACTTATTTTACATTGTCAGCCTCACATTAAAAAAATGTTTACCTTTTGAAAAAAATGTTTACGACAGTGGCATCGCCTAATATTAAGTCCTTTATATTGTTTTAGTGAAAAAAAGATATATCTAAATTCCAAAGATAAATAAAAATAATCCGTATAGTAGTATTATCTTTACATATCGGTACTTCCAAACATAACTCACATGTTTACACATTTTATATACCTACTAGTACGTAGCATAAAGTGGTTTTAAGGAAAATTCTAAAATCAAATATTTTGTTTTTAAATCAATTTGGAACTTTTTTATTTATTTAGTCGTTTAGATTGGTAGAACTGCAGTAGTTGTTGTAATCTTGTAGTTGTTGTAGAGTTATTATAAAATATTCATTTTTTATTTGTTTATTTACGCCATTATTATGATTGCATTTGTATTTTTTAATATATTTTTAACATCGTGGATTGAATTAGTATCTAGAAGTCGGCTCGGGTTGTAATAGAATCTTTAAAGTAATAGAAACGTTATAGTACAAACGTCGACTTTTAGTTCTTTACAATTAAACGTGTTTTCATGAGTAATAAAGTACTGTATAACTCATGAAAACTCTACTTTTATTTAAAAAAAACCTTGTTTCATGTTTATCAGAACATATAGTGATAATTAAACCTGTGACATTGTAAATTGTTTTTTCATTCATCCATCGCCATTTGTTCTTCTTGTTTATATTTATATATATATATATATAAGAATACAGGTTTTATACAAAGTAAATCGGACCAGTAGATCCAGAGATCTAAGCGTTTAAACAAACAAACAAACAAACAAACTCTTCCGCTTTATTATATTAGTATAGATATTAGCGTTCTGCATTTCTCCTATTTGATGTATTAATATTAGTACGTGAAGCAAAAACTTTGGATCCCATTTTGAGAAAATTGCCGGATGCGAGGAGTATGAAGTTTGGCACAATTACAGTTTATATGTAGGAGAAATGCAGAACGCTAATATCTATAATAAAGTGGAAGAGTTTGTTTGTTTTTTTGTTTGTTTAAGCGCTAAGATCTCTGGAACTACTGGTCGGTACTACTTTTTGTTTGTTTTGTATGATTGCTACATTCTCCAGGAGTGCTATAGGCTATATAACGTTACGATTCTTTCTTAGTTAGCTTTAAATAATTAAATAACAATTATTAGGTACGCCATCGTATTACTTTAGCTGCGTATGATGCAGAATAGTTTAATATATGTAAGTACATTGTATTACAAAAATATCCGGTTTGATTAGTTCTAGAATAAAGTCCTTGCCACCCTTATATTTATTTGTCATAAATGATAAAAGACATTTTGTGACAAATTATAAGGTGATAAATGTCTTTTATTTAACAAAGATATTGAAACTCACTAGCAAAAGTAATTCCATCATCAAGAAAATTTTACGAAGATAAGCTTTCGCTTTTATAGCATGTTATTTGAACGTATACTTTTTTCGAGAAAATGTAAAATTAAAATAATCCAACGATCTGTTTACGTCCGTCCGTACTATATACCCATAGGCTCGCCACCGATTTTGTCCTCGCAAGCGTTACGTTATGCTTGCATTTTCTCAAAATGAAGAAGAAAATATGTAATGTAAAAATTAAATAATCAATTTGATAAAGCATAATAAAATAATTAATACACACACTATCATGCATTTGACAATGTGTACAACACTTTTATATTTATACAGTGACATACACGTTGCTATGGTAACGCGTATTATTAATACACGTCAACGGGTCCTCTAGTGTTTATTAAGGCATCCCGTACAAATAAGTTATATACAATACTATGAAAACATGCAAAATGATTAAGAATTTCAATTTAAGTGTTACTGTATGTGGATCATATTCTCAAAACACCATTTACTTCAATTAAAATTCGACATTTCGGTAGTAATTAAAGGAAGTCGCAAATATATATATAAATATCTATATAAATATCATATCTTTTTACAGTAACAAATAAGCATTATGATATATGTAGGTAATAGCAGGGTAGGCTGGGGGAACCTGGAAACCTAATGTTAATGTGTTTCCTAATTTCCTGCGAATTATCGAAACATTGCGTGTGTTGGTAACTCATTACCAGAGCGAGTGGGAATCGAACACAAAACCGTCGCGTTTAAAGGCGCAAGCGCAACCCCTGCGCCACGACGGCATCAATTAATAAATATTTACAAAAATAATAAGGAGTAGGGTACAATCTTTCTGGAAAAAATATTTTTTAACTTTAAAATTATTTAAGCAAACAAATGGAGGTCCGATGATTGACGCCAATAAACTATGAAACATTAACTGGCCCTCTCTCATTCTAACCTAATAACCATTTTACATTATTTATAATATTATACAACTAATAGATTTTTTTACTTTAAACTATTAAAATATATAACTTTTAAATTATCTCAAAAAAAAAAAAGACATTTAGTGAACCTTTACAAAAAAAAAAATGTAAAAAAAATCACTTTGAATTATTAACATGTTGTTTAATGTCAATTGTCCGAAACAAAATAAGGTGGCCTTGGTCTCCGTCGTGTAACTATTAGAGCTACGCGAAACAATGTACTACCTACCTACCTGTGGCGGAATCTAAATCTATATGTATATTGTGGTAAAGAATATGAAAATAGCACGATCGTTTAGATTTCAATGTGAATTTTTGGACGAGTTGAGTCGTTTTTTTTTAGTTTCACGCTGTATCCCGTTCACTGCACGGTAGGCAGAGCGAATCTAGTGTTAAAATACTCTGATACTGATTTTCTGCAGGCATTGACCTCGACACCAGCGCGAAGAAATGAAAATATAAATGTAAATAAATATTTCATTTTCTCGAGTGAGGATCGAACCCACTACCAGTCGATTTTAAAGTCACACTTTGTGCCGCTGCACCACGACTGGCCTCAATTTTAAATATTTCATATAATAATATTGATGACTTGTTAATAAATTTGTGTATGAACTGTAAAATTGTATTAATAAAAAAGTAAAGATTAAAAATAACGAACCAATTTTAATCCGTGCCAGTTTAAAAAAAATCCGGTCAAGCGCGTATTGCAAGGGTTCCGTATAAAAATTGGAGGTCTCGAGCTTTTTCTGTAATCCAGGCTTAGCTTAGCCAGAGCCCTATCATCTGATACCTCACTTGAAGTAGCGGCTTTAATACCAAATTTTGCCCCCTTTTTTAGGTTATTATGTTTTAGAATTTAACCACAAATATATAGTTTGCAGATTTTTTTCTGAACTAATACTACATATAGACATTAGCTGCCAAATTCGTATTAGAATAAAATTTAATAATTTTAGATTAGTCGGAAGGACTCTATTATACGTATCGAAATACGCATTTTTTGTTATATAGTAAAAAAAAATTTTTATAAACGGCCATATCTTTTTTTAAATAAATGTAGAAATACATTTTTTTTTTTTAGGAAATCTTGGGGCCGTAGATCTAGGTTTGAATTTCCGCTTGATATCTCGAAACGTTCCTGAGATAAAGGCTCTTGACAGACAGATAGACAGACATA
The DNA here is from genome assembly GCA_018249695.1 of Heliconius erato demophoon. Classification (NCBI taxonomy): domain Eukaryota; kingdom Metazoa; phylum Arthropoda; class Insecta; order Lepidoptera; family Nymphalidae; genus Heliconius; species Heliconius erato. The sequence continues at coordinate 33,096 of DWQW01000752.1, forward strand.
CCGGCAGTCAGACAAACGGACAACTAAGTGAATAAAGTATAAGGATTCCCTTTTTTTCCTCAAAAGGTACGGAACCCTAAAAATAAAAACAGGTTATTATCTATCGATGTGCAAAATTTATTTAAATACCTGTCTACATTTCTAAGCTCTACTTTCAATTTAATTGTGTTATTTAGCAATTTCAGAACTACATGTTTGCAATTGGTAAATCTTAATCATGTTTTTGATGAATGGAGACAGCATAAATGTTTATGTGAGGCCAGTCGTGGCGCAGAGGCGGAAAGTGTGACTGTGAAATCGACTGGTTGTGGGGTCGATCCCCACTTGATAAAGTGAAATATTTATTTACATTTATATTTTCATTTCTTCGCTCTGGTGTCGAAGCAGAAGCGCGGCGCTGAGTTCCGCCACTCAACACGCAATGCCTTAGACGAAAGTGGGGAACGGAGTGTCTTAACACTAGGTTCCCTCTGCCTACCCTGCTGTGTGCGGGATACAGCGTGAAGCTGATTTCATTTGATTTTTTTTAAATAATTATATTTTTGTGTATATAATAAAACAGCATTCTTTGATATATACTGGTTTATTTTACCTACTCTTGGCCTGGGAGTTGGACGTGGTATACAGGATGCGTTACCAATCCTGACCACATTTTCGAGATTTTATACGTATTAGAATGAACCTTAATAAAGTTAACACTTTATTAAAGCTAAAAACGTTTTTAATGTTGCTTAATTAAATACATACGTATACATTTCTATGTAAATTGGCAAATTTGCATCTTAAACTGTTGTTATCTTTAAAAGGCCACCGACGTATCGTATTATACTATACATAGCTACAATTAATAAACTTAAAAATAAAAATATTACTATAATTTTATTGCTAAATGGATCTTTTGTATTAGAATACATATACAAAGGATACACAATACCAAATCGTGTACAACGTATCCGTTCATTAAAATATTATATAAGACAACATAGTCCGAGAGGCTGCATGTGTAACCGCCGGCCAACAAGTATATTAAACTGTGTTTATATTCTGTGTGCAGGTGAGTGCGGTGTTCGGTGGCCTGTGGGCTGTGGCTTGTGGAGACTTCACGCTTATTGAGTAGGCGCCGGTGGATCTGCGCTGACGCCTCGTCGCCCGCGGACCATCAGTCGGCTCGTTGCCGGCACGATACTTACACGTGCATGCCTCCCGCCTAGTGCCAATCACTTATAGTGTTCTCACTCTCCTCTCTACGCCGACATGAGCGCCGGTAAGAGGAAGCTCTCGTTCCTCGGCTTCTCCCAACAAGTAAGTCATTTTAATTTTGTTCGTTTCCATTCATTTTATTTGTATTAGTTTTTTTGTGTAGGTTTTATTGATAATTTTATTATGGTTTCGTTTTTTATATGTTGCTAGTTTTTAATCTGAACGAAAGTTTCTGCATCAGTGATAATTCGATATGCGTAAAGCATGGACGTATTATTATTTAAATTGATTTTATCGGCATTTATTTCTTTTTAGTACTTAGTTAATTGAATAAATTTATTTATCAACGCCGATTTTTTTTACATATTACCTAATAATTTAATTTCTTATCCTGCGGTGTATGTCGTAAAGAAACAAGTCAAGGTGTTTCTGATGTTACTTGAAGAATTCTAACTTTTATCCTTAACGCACTCGGAGTGGCAATTAAGAGAGATGCCCGTAGGCGTTTAGAGGCCTTCATAAGAGAGATGCACGTTATCCTTGTTCATAATTCGCGGACTTTTATAATTATCTAGTTTCTAGAAATGTAATATGCTGCATTTATTTACATAATTTATCTCTTGATAAAATTTAAAAAATTAAATCGGCTTCAGGCTGTATATAGGCCCCCACACAGCAGGGTAGGTGAACGGAACATAGAGGTGTTAAGACACTCCGTTCCTCACTTTCCGTCGAATTCTGAAGGACTTAACTTTTACCGTGTTTTGCCTCTACACCAGAGCGAGGAAATGAAAACATACATTTAAATATTTGACTTACTCGAGCGGGGATCGAACCCACGACTAGTCGTGTATACAGTCACACTTTGTGCCCCTGCGCCACTACAGGCCTCATGATATTTTCTCTTAAAGTATTCCACTCATTTGTACCAAGTCAGAGTAAAACGTAATAAATGGACAGACAAAGACGCTGGTTGGAAGTATGGGAAGTATGAGAGGGATGTGAGCAAACTAAATAAACATTTACTTATGAACTTACAATATAAGTTCAAAACTTTATAGTAACAGATTTAGTCTGTAATATTAATTTCTGTTTAGTAGATATATATGTATTATATAGTTAATAATACATATATATCTACTAAACAGAAATTAATATTACAGACTGTAATTATAGAGTTAGGTGTGCTTATATGTTATGATAATAGGCTATTTATTAAAGTGGAAACCTGGATATGAAAATATTATATATTTCATGTTTTATTACACCAATAAAATTATACATCTTATAAAAAATAATAATAGGAAATATATTTTTGGTGTAAAAGAGGCCACATCAATACAGGTGATCTCTCCAGGCAACCTTTACATAAAAAAGATTCGAGAGAGAAGAGAAGTCGTATAGAAAGTGGTTGGTGTAGAATAAATTATTATACTTATATATAGTTATATCTTAGAAAATAAATTTAATTTTTTTTTCATCCTGGTTACACCTAAACTATCAAATTTATTGTGTCAAATTATATTTTTTTTCTCAGTATTTGTTGCCAACATAAAATGATTTGAAAGTAAAATATATATAATAGTATGTTTATTATTACTAATACAATATTTATTTATACATGGTTATTACAATTAACGATCAATGTCTTCTAGATTTTCATAAGTTATTGAAAGAGTAATAAATTGTCGTACAAGGTTAAACAATAAGCAACTAGAACTATGTATATTGCTCAACAGGAACACTTTACATAGTATATAGTATAAAAATAAATGATAATTAATTTGAGGCCGGTCGTGGCGCAGCGGCACGAGGTGTGACTGCAAAACCGACTGGTTGTGGGTTCGATCCCCACTCGAGGAGATGAAATATTTACTTAAATTTATATTTCCATTCCTTCGCTCTGGTGTCGAGGTTAAGCGCGGCGTTGAGTTCTGCCACTCAACACGCAATGCCTCCAGAATTCGGCAGAAAGTGGGGAACGGAGTGTGATAACACTAAGTTCCCTCTGCCTACCCTGCTGTGTGCGGGATACAGCGTGAAGCTATAAAAAAAAAAAAAAAAATAATTAATCAGGTTCACGCTGTATCCCGCACATAACACGGTAGGCAGAGAGAGCCTAGTGTTAGGAAACTCAATTCCTCATTTTCCCCGGATTTCTGGAGGTATTGCGTATTAAGAGACGGGGCTCAACGCCGCGCTTTGCTTCGATATCAGAGCGAAGAAATTACAATATACATTTTAATAAATTCTTTATAACAATATTAATTTAAATATTATATATCAATTCCTCTCGTGGAGGTCGAACCCACGACCAGTCGCGTTTACAGTTCCAACACTGTTGTACCCAAAAAAAATACAGTATACTTCTCTATATATTTCTTTTATTCTGATTGTTATGGAGATGATTTAATGTATACCTAATCGAATTACGAAGATAACTTATTTTCATTGGGATAGGTCGTATTTTATCTACTATCTATAATCTATATGGATTAAATCATTATCTGACGTAGCACTTTCGCCATTTATGAAGGGAACGAGGCCGATATTATTTAAATTTCTAGCATATACTCTTTAATATAAAACAACGAGTGGTGGCTCCATTAAAATATTTTATAAAACATTTTAAACAAATCTGCCCTTGATCGTAAATAGATATTAGATAATATTTCTTATCTGTATCTACTATTTTATGTATCCATGTTTTTTTTTAATTAAATATTATTGAAAATATTGTAATTTAAAGCGATATCTAGTTTAAAATCACATTAGATAAATCCTTGGACAAAAAATAATTATTATTGAATAGTAATAGTAAATTAATTAAGCGCGGCGTTGAGTTCTGCCACTCAACACGCAATGCCTCCAGAATTCGGCAGAAAGTGGGGAACGGAGTGTCTTAACACTAGGTTCCCTCTGCTACCCTGCTGTGTGCGGGATACAGCGTGAAGCTGATTTATTTTATTTAATAGTAAATTTGGTACATTGAATTGAACTAAAAAATGAACAAAGTTACTAGAAAACTTACTGTAAGCACTCGAAACCGATGTTTGTGGCACAACAGTAAATATTTACGATGTGAAATGTTCGCATCCGTCCGTCGCCGCAGTAAGCTGAGGCGCGATCTAATCAACGACAATCAATACAACATATAAACATCTTTTGTTGACGCACCAGTCTGTGCTCATATTACTTCTTAAGGTACTTTGGGGTACCTAACTTCCCCTATCTTTTTAAGTAGGGATTTTTGATGTGTTGTAACAGGAAGTACTTATAATAAAAAAAACTCACCTTTAGTTTACCCTAAATTAATGTTATATTATGCTAATTATAGATTATCAAATGCTGCATTGCTCTAAATTTACTAAATACATGTAAAAACAACGAATTTTGCTTTTGCCTCTTGTAAATTCATGTTAGTTTTTTTAATCATGACAAAATAGATCATGAAGAGTGAGTGAGTTCTTTTCTTTTTTTCTTCTTTTCTTTGTTATTTTAGTGATAGAGTCTATAAAAGAGTGTTTTTTTACCGATTTTTTAACTGAATTTATAAAAAATACCATGTTTCGTTATCGGAGCTTGTGGTGACCACTGATCGCCAAGTCCAAGTCTTGCCCAATCAACAATAGTACCCCGACGTAGGTACTAATTTCCCAACATTCTTCTGTTAAAAAGAAATATACACACATACAAAAATATATATATATATACATACATGCTTTAAATAAATTCGAAAAGGATTCGCTGAGTACCCCAACTCTTTAATTTATAAAAGTATCAGTATATAATAACTTAGTTCCCATACATTTTAAATATTACAAATTTACATTACCCCCGAGCGGTATTCAAACCCACAATCATCTCGATCCGACGTTGCCTACCGTGCCATAGTAAAGTAACAATTAGCTTTTATTCAAATATTTCACCTCATCTACTTATTTCAGTGTGAAATTCTTCACAAAGGAAATACCAATTGGAAACATTCATGTTATGGTGATAGGCGCTCGACGAAAGTAGAGTACTATCGTATTTTATATATCGTACGAGTTTTTCAGTTACATGTCGATTTTTATAATTGAGTATAATCATTTTATTTTCAAAACAGGCCAGGCCAATTGAGGCCAGTCGTGGCGCAGCAGCACAAAGTGTGACTGTAAATCGACTGGATGTGGATTCGATAACCACTCGAGGGGATGCAATATTTACTTAAATTTATATTTCCATTTCTTCGCTCTGGTGTCGAGGCTAAGCGCGGCGTTGAGTTCTGCCACGTAATACCTGGATGCGGCAGAAAGTGAGGAACGGAGTGTCTTAACACTAGGTTCCCTCTACCTACCCTGCTGTGTGCGGGATACAGCGTGAAGCTGATTTTATTTTATATTCAAAACAGCCTTTCTACAATATAATTGTATTTAATTTAAAGCATTACACGAGAAGTAAAGTAAAATGAAAGATATTTAATTTTGTACAACATTGTTATATGGATACACGTATGTACCTATAAATTAACTAGATCAGTTTTCTTTTATAAATTGTAGAGTTTTTGTTTGCACTAAATGATTTTGAGAATCTCAGTGATCTAGCTGCTTTATGTATATTAAATTAATTTTAAATTCGTATAGTACTAAAATAAAATATTATCTTTTCTAAAATATTCGTAATACCTTTCTAAAGGCATACCTTTTTATAGAAAATAATGATAGAATATAAAAAGTAACAATAAAACTAATATCAGAATTATAGTGTTGTATAACAATTTAATTAGCTTAACAGTAGGTATTATTAACAGTTTACTAGTAAAAAAAAATGTTATCTAATTTTTTATTCATTATGTTTTTAATTATGTAAATAAATGATTATTTCAATATGAAACAGAGAAATAACAATATTAGTATACTGTGGCACAGCGTGTGTAAACGCGCCGGTCGTGTGTTCGAATCCCGTTCGGATAGTGAGATATTTTACATTTCCTCGTACCGGCTATAAGACACATAATGTCTCGAAATTTTATCCGTCTTACATCAGGTTCCCTCTGTCTACTCTTACAAAAAATATAATTTAAGTTACTTTATTTATTGAAAACAAATACGATTGTACTAATCTATATCTTTGTATATGTAACGATTGCAAAGTGGCTGTTAAATTATGTAAATTATTAAGTAAGTATAGACATATGTATATATATGAATATTGACGACTAGGAAATTGGAATTATTTAATTTTGAACACTAAATACTTACTACTATGATATCATTGTTTTTCAAAGGAAACAACTCAAACTGATATTTTCGTGTACACAATATGTACATACCTAAGTCTGAATAACATAATGTTTTAAGTTTGTTTTCCGATAAGAAAATTTTGAAAAGCAAACCATTTCCTAGTACCTATCAATGTCACAGTATCTGGACAGAAGACGAGTGGATTAGCGGTTGTTTTGGAAATACACAAAATTGACACCACAGCAGCAAAAACATGGCTGGTTATCTTGAATCTGTAGTTGAAATAAAATTTATTATGTAATTTTGCTCATATTGTATTTATATAATATTAATATTAATAGGATTATTTTACATATAGCTATAATAAGAAAATACAGGAGATAAGTCCTATTATTTATATTTATTACATAATGTTTATCATTATGTATCCCATCCTACTAATATTATAAATTTGAAAGTTTGTGAGGGTGCATGTTTGTTTCACTTTCACGCAAAAACTACTAAACAGATTTAAATGAAATTTTACACGAATATAGCTTATACATCAGAACAACACATAGGCTACAATTTATGTAAAATTTGCATATAGCAATAAGTTTAAGTCCTGCGTCTAGGTCGCTAGTAATTACAAAATTATTTTTTGTTACATAAATTTTTGTAAGGGATCTTATCAATCGATTTCGTTTCTTTCCTTTAAACTTAACATTACGATACGACTGTTTACGCCAATTATATCAATATTCAAATCTATATCCGGATAAGATAATGGTCAAGTACGGTTTTTGTTATGTGTATCTAAATAAAAGTACTTGAAATGGTTTTAATTAAATAGTTATGTGTCCGATTCATACATTGTTTAAGTACTTATACATTATATCGAAGAATTTCATCAAACATTTTCAATTGCCGTTCCGTTCTCCATTTTCTAGTCGTTTCAATTATATTGCAGAATTTAATACTGTATTCTTTGTAACCACGTCGGGTAAGCAAAAAATAAATTTACACAAAACAAAAATAAATGTTCAATCAAATTCAACACAATTCAATAGGGAAAACTGTATATAAATGGGTTAAGCCGTTTCTGAGATTAGCGTGTACAAACGCACAGACGAACAGACAAACAGACAAATTGTAAAAAACAATATTTTGAGTTCTACTTTGCTGATAATTGCCATCAATACTAGTTTTTTAAATACCTTCCGTATGTAAATTACGATCAGTTACATTTTTTTATATGTATAGATATACATATAGGTATAAGTACACAGACAAGGTGTACAGACCGACAGATAGACTCTTCCCAACGCCGCGATGGCGTCACCTAATAAAATAATGGCAAAATAAATCCCAATGTGATTTATCTAGGTCGGTCGCACACTCAAAAGTGAGTAATAAAGTAATAAACTTACGTTTTTTATTGCTTATTAAATGCTACCGCTATAAATATAATCTGTATGATTTCATATCCTAAGTGTCTTTTTTTTTTTTACTCAGGTGCAAGTCAAACAATGAGTCCATTTTGTCTCGGATTCTTGTACAATTGCTCGATGTACGAGTGTGTCAATGTTTACAGTCAAAGAAATAAAATATTTCTAAGAAATTATATTATTTTGTAAATTAAATAACACACTAATAATGTTGGGTTTTCCTCGTTTGTTTTACAGCTAACAAACTGCTTAAATGCGTATATATATTTTCTTTTTAATATTTATTTCGCAGAGTGTTCATAGAGTACTCGTTTACCCCTTACCAAACACCATGAAGCTTCATAAATATATATATATTATTATTTCCGTATTGAAAATACTTTAAATTACATAAATATATTGTAAAAAAAAATTAGTAAAGAAGCAAATTAAATAATATTTTATGATCAATGTCCATATTTTTTAATAAGCCTATAGGAGATAACCACGTATTACAGGTTAAAGTTAAAGAAATTGTTCAAATAATATTGCAGTTCTATAATATATTTAGTCTACAAGGGCCCTCTTGTAGTGCTAGAAAACACGTCATATATTAAACACTAATGCGGTATAAGATTCAAGTGGTGAGTAATATTTTCTTCGATATAAACGTGTGTCAAGTATGTACAGAAAATCTGTTTATTTCTCGATATAGTAATTAATCTTATTACATATATATATTTGCTGTAATCTTCATTTTTTTAAGATCTTGTTGTTTTGCGGTAAGTGCAATAGGAATAGTAGGTTCGATTTACACTCGAGGTAATATTTTTTTATTTCAGTTCTTCGCTCTGCTAACGAGACAAGTGCGCGGCGTTGATTTCCGTCGCTCAACACGCAATGCCTCCGGAATTCGGCGGTAAATTAGAACGTAGTCTCTTAACTCTAGGATTTCGATACACTGCTATGTGCAGGATACGCCGTGAAGTGAAAAAAAATATATTTGAAATCTTAGCACGCGGTTTTCTATTTCCCACACGTTCAAATCCATTTAGAAACGCGATACATGCGTCTGGATAGTGACAGACATACATTATATTTTTACAGATTAAAAACTATTAAAAAAATATTCCCTGACGCAGAATGCAGTATACAGAAAACAGTATATATTTAACAAACAATACACTAGCCAAATGTTCTCAAACGGACGAGCGACGAGTCGTCGACTATCGCTAAAATATAAAGGTATTTATGTAAAAACAATTGGATTATATCCAATCTTAGTCTGCGTGACATACGAATTTACATAAGTTTGTCATACTCGTACATCTTGTACGCTGAGAATTGAGATGCCACTAATGTAGCTTTTTAGGATGCGCGTGCGCAAGCTTGCGTTTATACATTGTATATACTTTACAATACCATAGAAGTAAAAAGTAGAAGCTCGATCGCAATTTAAAAAAAAAGGTAAAGCGCGAGTCGGATTCCCCTTAGCCGCTTTCGTACTAATTTCAGGATTATAGGAAAGTTTAATTTATAAAAGTTTCCGTACATTTGCACTAATTTTGTATAAAATTTAATATAAGTTTGTAATGTTTATTCTATGACAGACCTATTTTTTTCATTATTTGTATTACAATATTAATTAATAATAGTAATAAAAAATTATATTTCAATAAATATCGTGTCACAATGATTGTGTAAAAATTAGCTTCATGCTGTATCCCGCACACAGCAGGGTAGGAACCTAGTGTTATGACACTCTTTCTTCACTTTTCGCCGAAGTCTAGAGGCGCTTCGCCTCGACACCAGAGAGAAGAAATGAAAATATTAAATATTTCATTTCCTCGAGTGAGGAATCCAACCCACTTCCCGTCGCGTTTACAGTCACGCTAGTGCCCCTGCGCCACGACTAGCCTCCATTATCTTTTATTTGTAAGATGAAAACTAATAACTATAAAACATTGATTTGATGATCGAGGGTAATCATGCGTCTCTATTGTAATACAATAAGAACAGCTTTAAATCGATTAAGCATGATAAGTCATTACTTTTTGTATTCACGAGAAAAACCATTTACTCATACATACATACATACTCCGCTGTTAATGACAGTCATAGAAAATTATATGAACATATGCGCATATATGCATCTCTGATTGTTTGTAATTATATATAATGTGATGTCAATTATATATTTCTGATGGACAGTTAAATCATATAATTTATTTCAATAAATGTTTCTTATATCATAACAATAGTTATATTATAAGAAGCTTAAATAGTTGGCGCGTATGATTTCTATCTCGACAAGTTGTAGGTTCGATTCCCACTCGAGCAAAATGAAATATTTAATATATTTTTTTTCGCTCTGGTGTAGAGGCAAAGCGCGGCGTTAAGTTCCGCCACTCAACACGCAATGCATAAAGAATTGGGCGGTAAATCGAAAACGGAAGCTGAAAGCAAAAAATACAATTTGTAAAATTTCAAGTTTTACAAACAGTTTAGAATTTCCTTTTATAACAACCGGGTTTGTAGACTGCATTTGCTTTGTCCCCTTTAGCGGCTTACGTCCACCATTGTCACCTGTGGGCTGTGGGCTGTGGGGATGGCAACTGTACTAACACATTTACTTTAAGTTTTTAGTATTTATTTGCTCTCAAATAAGAAAATATTTTCCTACTTTTTATTTTGCTCTGCTCGTCCGTGTGTTTACCTAGTGATGTCACATTATGATTTTTATTAATCGCCTATATTAGGGGCCGTTCCAGTATTACGTAAGCACTTTAGGGGGG
>DWQW01000753.1:0-43700 GCA_018249695.1 Heliconius erato demophoon
ATACAATATTTTATACAATAAAGTAAACAAGGCCAGTCGTGGCGCAGCGGCAAGAAGTGTGACTGTAAAACCAACTGGTTGTGGGTTCGATCCCCACTCGAGGAGATGAAATATTAACTTAAATTTATATTTCCATTTCTTCGTTCTGGTGGCGAGGTTAAGCGTGGCGTTGAGTTCTGCCACTCAACAAGCAATGCCTCCAGAATTCGGCAGAAAATGGGGAACGGAGTGTCTTAACACTAGGTTCCCTTTGTCTACCCTGCTATGTGCGGGATACAGAGTGAAGCTGATTTATTTATTTATTTTATTTTATTATACTTAGTTGTCAATCAATTCTGCTTAAATCAATAATCATGTATTTTAAGCGGGCGAAGCCGTGGGCGGGCCGCTAGTTTGTAATAAATAGACAATGTCGTGAAAATTGGCCGAAATTAAGAATATCTCTGTCTAATATTTTTTAAGAATATCAGAGATATCTAATATTTTTTGTGCGGGGTAAAGCGTGAAGATAATAATAATTATAGTTATTTATAACATAATTTTTAGTTTGAATCTGTTTTTCTATGAAATTTGGCATATTTAAAGCATATAATTATGGAAAAAAGGGAATGTAGAGTGCCAACATATTTTTAGTAATGGAGGAAAAAAAAATAATTAAAAGTTTTAAACATAAAGTACCATATATTTGAACATATATACTGTTCTATAAACCCACATGCTCAAACATTGAAATGGAATCGTATATGGCTAGTTATTTAGCTCCTTTTATTTTAACATTTATAAAAGATGATTACACTCTAAGAAAAAATATGACAATCCATCGTTGCCAACAACGCGGGTTCTAGTTCCGCTACTTTTAATAATTATACGTTTTCTAAAAATATTTTCCTTTTTTGACATAAATCATGCAATCGTATTTACTATATAATGTGAGATCAGTAACATTATTAAAAATGGAATTAGCAGTTCACTAAGGTATATTTATATGAATTTAGCAGGAGTATACAAAAGTTATATCATACCAAAATGAACACTGAATTCACCAATTAACAGCTGAAAATATTTGGTTGTACATTAAATATTATAAGCTTTATGCCATTATAAATTATTATTAAAATAAATTAGTTATAACATAATATTGTATTTTAGAGTACTATTTTGAATATAAAATCAGTATATGGTTCATGAGGGCGTCGTGGCGCAACGTGGCGTGATGTGAGCGCGACCATAACTGTTTTTTTTATTTTCATGATGACTTAAGGTTTCCAGATCTCCTCTGCCTATATGCCATGTGGTATCCTGCACATAACCTGGAAACCTTAAGCCAATACATTCCGTTCAAATTAAGACACTTCCGTTCCCCACATTGCGTGTTGAGTAGCGGAACTCAACACCGCTCTCTGACTCGTTACCAGAGCGAGTAAATTAAAATATTAAATATATCATTCCCCCATGTAGTAATTAAACCCACAACCGGAGTGTTTACAGTCACACGCTTGTGCCCCTGAGCCACGACAGCTACTTGAATATGTTGTATGAATTATTTTTATTTTTTCGCTCTGGTAGCAAGACAAATCAGACAGTAAATTCTCGAAAATTGGGCGAAAAGCGGGGGAACGGAGTGACTAGATTCATTTTACCAACCCTGATATGCGGAAAAAGGCATGAAGCTGATATTCTCATTATTCCTTCTGCATTGTGTCAAATGCTTGTAGGAAAAATAAAACAATATTTATACGATTTGCAAAATAAGAAGAGTCGTCAATTATTTCGTTTTTTTAATCTCATGTTACATTAATCATACATGCAGACCATTTTTTTTCTTATGTATTATTTATATAATTTTATCATTTTTAAAGTGTTATTCAACACTTATGAAACAAAAAAGACTTTTAAAAAAAGATCTATATAAAAATATTGTATTATTTATATAACAGATGCGGATAGGCCTCCACACGGGCACAGTGCTGGCTGGTGTGGTCGGCAAAACTATGCTAAAGTACTGTCTGTTCGGCCACAATGTCACCCTCGCCAACAAGTTTGAATCGGGATCGGAGCCTTTGAAGATCAACGTTAGTCCGACCACTTATAAGTAAGTTTAGATTAAGTTATTAACTGATACTTAAGTAAATACTTAGTCTTTTTTTCTAAGGTGTTTTATAGATTATATTTGCTTTTATAGATGTATATTTTTATATATAATATAAAGCTAATAAAAAATATCTTCTTGTGTTGGATATAATATTTATCGAGGACTTAATCACTATACCTGTGGTCAGAGTTACTTCAAGCACTTATGTATGTCATCTGTAATACGCAATTCCTAGTATATGTTATATTCGTTGAAATGTTCTAGCAATTGGCTTAATTTACTTATAATATAGTAAAGCATTACTTATGATTATAGTATTATTGAAATAATTTAAATTAGTATAACATTTTTATGAAAATCAAAACTAAAAAAAAAAACTTTCTCATAATAAAGCAGGAATTAATAATGTCATAAAATTTTTTTATTGTTTTTTTTTTTCATAAATTTAACATACAATTCGCACGTAAAATATAAAATGTTCCATTTCATACAAAAATTATGATAACATTTTTGTTATTTTATTTTAAGCAACATATGCCTATCAACAGTTTGTTATATTTCGCTGTTTCCATTTCATGTTTATAAATCATTGAATTTATTTATTTTCTGTATGTGAAAGTTTTGATTTTAGTTTTCTGAAATATGTTTAAGGTACCTTAAAAAATTAACAAAAATCGTCAACCAGAAAATTTGAATATATAATTTAAAAAAACCATCTTCGTGTCTATTATCTTTATACCGTCGTGGCGCAGCGTCATAGCGTATGACAGTAAATGCAACGGTCGCAGATTCTCTTTCCGCTCTGTGAAATGAATTATTTTTATTTCTTCACTCTGATAATAAGACAAAATGCGAGTTGAGTTCTACCACTTGACACGGAATGTCTCAAAAATATGTGGAAATGGGGAACGGAGTATCTCTGATTCCTTCTGCATACCCGGCTCTCTGTCAATAAAAACTAGCAAGTATACAACTGAAAAAAACTTCTACAAATTTATCTTAGATAAAGCCTTTAAGATATAAAATTATATACATATAAATATGTACTATATCTACTTATACACACATGTAACTAACTAAATCTATAGACAGTTGTTTAGTTCTGAATGCGGGCTTAATCCGTTTGGATACTCAATTAGTGCGCATCGGCGATTTTCATATAAGCCTATGGGCCGTTTAACTTTATTGTGCGATAGATTGACCATTTCCTGCATCGATATTGATTGTAATTTAAGCAAATCGGAAATATCTACGAAGACGTTATTTAATAAGTTTGTATAATAATTCGCCCAAGGGCTTATTTTTGTATTGAATGTTAGAAAATTACGTAAAAATTAAAAGATCAGTCGTGGCGCAGAAGCGTAACCGACAGATTGTGGGTACGATCGCCACTCGAGGAAATGAAATATTTAATATTTTCATTTTTTCCCTCGGTGTACAGAGCATAGCGTTAAGTTCCACCACTCAAAACGCAATGCCTCCAGAATTCGGCGGAAAATGTGGAACGAAGTATCTTAACACTAGGTTCCCCATGCCTATCCGGCTGTGTGCGGGATACAGCGTGAAGCTAAACGCCCTGTTTCCAACGCGAAAGAGAAATAAACGAGTAGTGCTTAGGCGCAACGGACTTCTTTTAAAAATAAGATATTTATATTTTCTTATTTTCTTTCCTAAGTGTGGAATAACACTTTAAAAATGTTTAAAAAGATATTTATATTTCCACCAACAAATAGTTTTGTGTTTTGTAATTACTGCGCTCCTGGCTGAGTGAGTTCATTTCAACTCTATTAAGGACCCATTAAGGACTACGTTGAACTCGCAAGAGTAAACTGGATACTTATACTTCCACCGATAAATAATCGGGCGGAAAGGATCGACCGAGCAGAACTCGTTTGAGGGAGCGAGGTGAAGTAATTAAAAAAATAAAAAACGTTTTGTTGCTGGAAATGTAAACTTATTTTTATAAAAACATTAAAAATTATCGGAATGGCTGATTCAGCCTTATATAGCCGTTCTATTAATTTTGAAACCTCTATAACTCGCCTTATATTTGAAAATCGTAGAGATGCCGCTTTGGCAGATATCTCGTCTAATTCATTACGACCGCATTGCCAAATATTCGGCTGCCAAGTAGAAGTAAATATATCGTGGTCCAGTTCCAGTTTCTATGGAGTGTTCTGGAATTACTTTTATTTATTTTGTATTTGTTAAATAACAATATATTTTTAATAATACATTCATTCTTTTATATTTATGTTTATGAATAAACATTTTTCTGAATGGTTTCTAAATTTGAATTTTATTTTCAGTTTGTTAGATATGATTTTTTTTTTGTTAATATTATATTCATATTATGTTTAAATCAAAATAACTGTATATCGAAATAATCGTTACGTAGAAATTATTCACGTTATCACGTATAGGTACCTATCGCCTGACACAAAAATAATTCAACAAAATAAAACCTTCAGCTTTATAATATTAGTAAAGATAAATATGAATAATATCAAAAGATATTATGTTTCTTAAGATAAAATTGAATTGGAGACCTCCGGCTTAGTAGATAAATTTATTACACCAACAAACGACTATCAATCGGTAAAAAAATACATCCAGTACGTCACCATATACTTGTTCTAACTTATCTTTCATTTTCTTTCATGAAATATTTTTCAACAACAATTTTTCCAACATTTTCACACATCCAAGTTAAATTCAATAAGGCTTTTCAGTTCTCATTTTTCATCGTATACCCTGGAGTGGAGTTAGAATAACAAGTATAATTTTGTACGCAGGTGGCTAATAAAGTTTCCCGGTTTTGAAATGGAGCCACGCGACAGGTCGTGCCTTCCCAATTCCTTTCCTAAGGACATTCCTGGGACGTGCTACTTCCTTCACAAGTACTTGCATCCTGGCACCGATGCGGATGCTTCACAAGTAAGTATATTTTTTTTATGAAGTATTATACATATAATATTATTTATATGTTATTTATGTATAGAGGCCAGTTGTGGCTCAGGGACACAAAGTGTGACTGTGAAATCAACTGGTTGTGGATCCGATCCCCACTCGAGAATATGAAATATTTATTTACATATATATTCTCATTTCTTCGCTCTGGTGCCAAGGCAAAGCGCGGCATTGAGTTCCGCCACTCAAAACGCAAAGCCTCCAGAACTAACCGGCGGAAAATGGAGAACGGAGTGTCTTAACACGAGGCTCCCTCTGCTAAACTGCTGTGTGCAGGATACAGCGTGAAGCTAATTTATTTTTTTTTAAAATATGAGGCCACCGTGATACTGTAGAACAGTTTCTGGCTGCAAATGAAGTGGTTGGAGGTTCGATCCGTACTAAGAAAATAAAATGCCCGTTCTCGTAAGACAAAATACGGCGCTGAGTTCCGCCACTTTACAGCTGTATCTCATCATATCAATTCTCACCATATTAAAAATATATTCCATTCGGGTGAAATTGATTTTCTATATATAATATGACAGTTTAATGGTAGAACATAGCAATTAGCATCTTTAAATTCCAAAACGTTTATATTTAAATAATCACACATAACATATTATTAAACTGATATAGAAATTAATCCTTATTATAATAAAGTTATAATTTTCATAATCATATTCACATTGTCGCAGGTGAGTCATGTATGTACCGCACTATGACATGGGTTGGTCCGGCAACCTTCATTAACAAAGAGCGTTAGCTGTAATAAATTTATAATGTTCAATAGATTATTATGATTGCTGTGTGGGAAGTAGTTGGTTTGTAATACCGAGGAGTAGGGTACGTTAAGGGAACCTACATTAGGTTCCCTAGAAAGAGGATAAGACACTCTTTTCGAAAATGATATGCAAATTTATTTAATTTTATTTAAAATTCGAAGATTAGGCGCTATTTTCGATTTTTAGATATAATTCATCCCGTGAATATTAAGGTTTTTTATATCTTTACTATTTTTTATAGGAAAGATTTAGACCGCATAATTTCTATAACTAGTTGCTACATGACTAAGTAAATAGTTCTCGATTTAAATTAAATTCTTGAAATTAAATTATTAATCAGATTCATATAATAGTATAAATTAGTTTTGAATATAATTAAATAAAGTGCGGCCTTGGGTTCCTTTAACACGCAAATGTTAATAGGCCAGAAAAAAATACGATGACGTATACATACTAATAGACTTATTTATATAAGACATCATTTTTTAAGTGATTTAGTCTATACTTAGAAGTTTTCCCTCTAACAATCCTAAATAAAAAGTGGTCAAGCGTGAATTGGACTCGCCTACTAATATCGTACTAATTTTAAGATTGTAGGTGAACGCAAACGTGACTTATATGTATACAGATATAACGCAATCGACGAATCAATGCTTGTCTATGGGTAGAGGACCTCAATGACTATCCATTTCTCTCCCATGTATGTTAGCCGATTTTCAATGGTTCGGTAGATACTTGCTAATTTGGGACTTTTTGTAAAAAAACGGATTCTTGAAGAAAATTGCCAAATACAGTCTGACTGTTGAGTCTGCGTTCTTGATGTTTTTTCTCAATATAGCTTAATAGTAGGCCTATTGTAGAATGTGATTAATACTTCAAAACTATCGGCATTGTATATCTTGGTAAGAGAATGGAAACTAAAATCGTTTTTAAATAAGCTTTATTTTAAAACTCTTAAGGGCTGTAGCGAAAAAAAATACTGGTGACTTTTTCCTTAATAGTAATTTTTAAAACTACTAGTATTAGTATAAAATCAATAAAAAATAAAAAAATCAGCTTCACGCACACAGCAGTATAGGCAGAGGGAATCTAGTGTTAAGACACTCCGTTTCTCACTTTCCGCCGAATTCTGGAGGCATTGCGTGCTGAGTAGCGGAACTCAACGCCGCGCTTTGCCTCGACACTAGAGCAAAGAAATAAAAATATAAATGTAAATAAATATTTCATCTCATCGAGTGGGGATCGAACCGACAACCAGTTTTTTTTTCTTATACTTAAAGTGAAATTGAATATTTTTTACCTATAGCATTATTATTAATTTTAAATAAAAGAAACATAACAACGGCTTTTACCGCATAGCAGGTTAAGCAGAGAGAGGCTAGTTTTAAGGCACTCCGTTTCCCACTTTCCGTCATATTTTAAGCATTATGTGAGTGTCAGAACTCAAGACCGCGCGTATTTTGTCCAGAGCGAAGAAACAAAAATATTACATTCCCCTTGTAAGCATTGAACCCACGACCGTCGTGTCTATTGACCAAATCATCGATATTCTTATTTTAATATATTTAACAAAATATACCACGTAAATTAACTTAATGAGTATTTTGTAAAGTAGATCCACACGTGTTTACAACAGAGGTAACCGCAATTTGCTAATGAACGTAACCGTAATAACTACGGCCAACCCCCGTCACGGGTACAAACGAATGAGTCACCTGCGTAAGGGTTACAGGATGTTCACATTCGCAGGGTAGGCTTCCACTGAATATTGTAAAGTAGCTACTTATATTTGTATGTATAGATTGCGATGGTGATATAACTATACTGTCAAACATTTGTTCCATTTTTAGTATTCCGTTCCTCAAGAGAAAAAACGGAACTCTGATTAGAGTATATGGGTATAATTTTTTTTTAATTTGTTGTCCGTCTGTCAGGACCAATTTTATCAAAATCATGTTAATTGTGTGAAGCTGAAATTAATATCAAATATTCAGGTCTTCGAATACAGACCATTAGAGCATACAAAAAAATATCTAAGGTTTTTCTTGCTACATTTTGAATAAAATTCACCACGTAATTAAAACTGCGTACAGTGTAATGGACTTGGACCTAGAGTTATGAAGGTTGGTCAGAAGAGTAAACTTAACGTAAAAAACCTCATATTATACAAGAAAAAAAACTAAACTTATATTAGCAGTTTATTTCATACATAATGAGTGCCTGTAAATTTAAACTTGTCAACTTATACAGAGCGTAACGCGATCGACGGGTCAACGATTGTCTATGGGTAGAGTTCATTTGTTTATTCAATATATTAAAATGTGCCTTTATATAAAATTAACATCAGATACACACTACTACATTTCAAAAATAAAACTTTTCCCTGCCTTGGTTACGAATTTATCTCGTGGAATATACAACACAGTCTGGGTAAAATTTGAAACGAGTCTTATTTTTGCCACCCGGTTCCGAGCAACGGTTATGTTGTTGGTGTTTTTGTTCCGTTTTAAACTTTATCTCCCATATTAGAGTAGATAGAAAAATTATAGTATCAAAATATTCCATTTCCCACTTTCCGCTTAAATTTAGGACATTATGAACATTCTGATTTCACAACATTCATTTAGCGTCTGAGGGCTTACTCTCTAACTGTGCGTCTTACTAGCTACTACTGCACATAGCAGGATAGGCAGAAGGAACCTGGGAACCTAGTTTTAAGACACTCAGTTTCTATTAGCTACTATCAGCCAAGTTCTGAAGGCATTGCGTTGATATGATTTTCGGAGCTTATCTGTCGCGCTTACATTCTGGCCTATTATAGATAAGTTCTATCAATAGTATGATTGACCTAATATTTATATAATTAATACAACAGGTCAACGCATTACTAATAAAGGAACAACAATGAATAATAATCAAATTAATTATAATCAAACATTTTGTACTCAGGTCAAACATATAGAGGACGCTCTCAAAGAATTTGGCATCGGCAAAGGAAAGACTACAGAAGTAGAATGCGTGGAACCTACATAGTCTACTAAATGTTGCACCTGAAGGTTTGTAAATAACTGAAACTAGTCTTAAAATATATGTAATATTAAATTAGGAGGATGATCTCATAGTCACTTTATGTTATATTATTGTGAAATAATCGTTATGTCCTAGTATATACATTGTATTGTAGAAAGTAAAATATAGTTATTAATATATCTTGTAATCTTATCAGGAAGGATGAAAGGGCACACTAATTTGCACTGATTAAAAAAATTAATTAAAACGTACCCAAAATAATTTGACAGAAGCTCAGTTTGTACAAAAGTTTGTACATCATAAAGCTTTTCCATTTAGAACCAATTATTTTTGTTCCTTTGAAATGTGTTTTTTATTATGCCAATCGTTTTCGTGTTTTCCCGTTGGTATCTTTATGGTAATCTCTTAAGGGTCGTTTAATTTTTATATTCTTATATAGTACAGTGCTCCATCCCCTTAATTACTTAGACGACCACGTCTCGAAAGTGGACCCAATGATTCCGAATTTAATATTTCATTTCCTTCATCCCGACATATTTGGACATTTATATTTCTTAGGAAAATCACAGGATTTTTCACAAAAGATTGTTTAGTAGCTAATTACCACGGTTTGTATTACAATTTTGTCGTATAAAGAAGTAAATTATTTTTTTTGTCATTCAAATTTGAGTACAGAACATTTTGTAGGAATCATGATATAATGTTTTTAATAGTAGTAACTTTAATAGTAGCATTAGTATGCACGTACTCGTATATAATATGTATATACATACCATAAAGAAATGTATAAAAAATATGTTTAAGTAAAAGAGTCTCTCAATCGCTTTGAAAATTAGATTTTGAATACAAAATGTTAATAAGACCACATCGTATTATAATATTACATCATTCATATACATAAAATTTATTTTTAACATTAATAATTTATTCAAACAAAGATTTTGTAACATAAAATTTGTTAGTAAAGATATTTAAATATACTTATTAGAAGTTTATCAAAAAATATTTTTAGTTTTTGGAAATTTTAAAACGTACATAGCTTTATTTATCACGTAGACCGCTGATTCAAATCCTTATAGTAGATGTGTCTAGAATTAACTTGTTACTGTTTTATCTAGTCTGTTTCGTTTGATTATTTAAATTTTTGAGTAGTATTTTTTTAAATCATGACTAAGAAAAATCTCGATTAAGTCTCCTTGGCCTCGAACAAAAAAAACTAAATATAAATCTGTTTATTAGCTTGCGCCATGTCTGCTTGTGACATACAAATACACACATAATATAAAGACACGTTAAACGTATACTCTCTGCTTTCGTCGAATGTTATAACCAATCTATTTTTTTTAATTAAATTTATTTTGACATTTTAACTACTAAGCATTATTTATCATTATGGCAAGATCCAGACCAAGCCGGACCTTAGTTATATTATATAACCTGAAGTTAAGAGTTTCATGTCTGGTTGCATCCCGCTTTTTAATATTATAGACAATTTTGATGTCTAGTTCTAACGAAATCTGTATATTACGGTACTAAGTAAAGTAAATATAAATTCCATTAAAAGCTTTATACATAAGTGAAATGTAAATAATGAATCTGGGATAATTACGACTTATTACCGGTTATACGTTGCCGGCGTTGTATGATATTAGTACTTAGCTACGTACACGCTTTAATTTAGGGATAGAATTATAATATTATAATTAAGATTATTAGTTCCAAATTGGTAGGAGTTACTTTTGAGCTTTTGTATATAAATGCGCTTTAAGACTATTCTGATTTGTTAATATTTATTAATTTCTATAATATTAAGGTATTTTTTTCCACTAAATTGAGATTATAAATGAATTCTATTGGAGAGATTGTTGAAAGTTTTTCTTATGTACAGCGAAGCTTTAGTGGAAAGAGAACTTTATATATAGTAGGAAAATAACGTATATATTGTTATAAAGAAAAAGCGTATGTTCTAAAGTAGTTTAAAGCTTACTTCCATAAATTGTATATGAAATGTCTTCACTTAGAAACGTATCACATAAATTATATTTAAAATAAGTTAACATTCAAATGATTTAACTTATTTAAATCTTGAAAGACGAGTCGGCTGCTACCTGAATTTTGTAGCTATCATAATATTAACTTGTTCTCAATACAATCTTTAAAAGTAAGTAGCGATTTTAAAAAAAATCAAAAAATACGTATTTTTGTTAGAATTTTCACATTTATGTATTTTTTTTCGCTTTATTGATACTCTATTAAGCATTGAGATTGAATCGAGAATGAGCTAAGATCAACTATAGGCTAATTTTATATATATTCGCTAAAATTATATAAACCATTATTATAAAAAAAACAAATATTATTGTTATTATTAAACAACGATATTAAACGTAGTGGTGTAGTTACCTTTATTTCTTCAAGAACTCTATATTTAATTGCTTTGAAATTGTCGTCACATATCGCGTAGAAATTTAGCCAATATAGTCACATAAAAACGAAATGGTTAGTTTTATGTGTAGACAATAAAAACTAAAATATATTTAAAATATATATATATATATATATATATATATATATATATATATATATATATATATATATAAAATATATATATATATATATATATATATATATATATATATATATATATATATATATATATATATATATATATATATATATATATATATATATGACACTGCATATAATGTTTTAGCATTTTATTATCATCTTACATGAAATATATTTCATAAGGACTTGATTAAGATGTCGACTTCATTAAGAAAATTATTAAAGCTATATATCAAATAAATGTCTTTAACCCGTAAATTGATGAAGTGTGTCCCTTGGTCGTTGAGTGTCGCTTAAGACACTTTTTCTAGTCATTGCTATTATGTTGATATACGAGTAGTTACAAAATGAATATGTCTTCGTATGTATCAATGTTATATTAATTTAAAAATTCACGTTAAATATAAACGTATTTTTAATTACTTTTTAAAGCTAACTAAGATATTCTAGATATTATTATGTAAATAAATGTAGTATATCGTCACATGTAACTCAGAGAGCCTATTAGCTTTAAAATTTAAAAATAATATATAGAAAAAAAGAATTAAACTGTAAATCTTCTAGTGATAACTTCTAATAGAAAATGAGACGATACATAATCGTTATTTAAATATATTTATATTCTTAAGTACATTTTTTTTGCAATGTTAACAATATTGTGTACGAAAAACAACACGCTCAGACATTTTTCAGAAATAATGGGAACAAATTTGGCTTCAGGTACCAATATAAAATTATAAATAAAAATTATTAACCATTTACTAAAATAAAATTTTATTTCGAGAATAACTTAGTTGCCATGAAATGTGTAAAAAAAATCCCTTTGCATATATTGTTAACAATGCATTACACACTGTTATAATCTTTAACTGCGCTGATTGATTTATAATAGTAACTATTTTTTGGCATAACTATCAAAATTTATAAATTAATTATGCATATTTGTGTAAAAAATAAGCCAATGTTAAAAGTACAGCGCATTTAAGGGTTAACATTAAAACAGAAAATTATGAAAAATATATAATATTGTATAAGATTCTGTAAATGTAAAGTAAATGTACAATTCTATCTTCTATGTATCGCCTAAATCACGGCCTTCTATTAGAAATAATGTTTTAAATCTGGATATTAGGACAAGTCAAGCTATTTGTATTTCACGCTCGCGATTCTTTTCTATAGATCTTGCCGTATGGAAAGTGTAATTGTGGATGCACTATTAGAAAAAAATGTGAAATAAAATGTTTCTTTCGTAGCTACGATATTTTATTTTTACAACCCATATACATAGATTATAAATGGCGGAACGTAACGCCGCGCTTTGTCTCATTATCAGAGCGAGGAAATGAAAATATCAAATGTTTAATTTCGTTGATTGGGAAACGAACCCACAACCTGTCGCATTTATTATGCTTATGCCCCTGAGCTACGCCCAATATGATATAAAGTTAAGTTTAGGATCGGTTCCTACCATGTGGTAAGTAAAAAATGGGTACTAAGTTAGACCGGAAAATGATTTATTTAAAAAACACTATATATATGTATGTGAGGAAAAAATAAATAATGAATTATTACAAAATTGTTTATCTATAACAATTTTTAATTCCACTCAAGTAACCTTTAGATACCTCTTGATGACCTACAAATATCCTTTAGGTATATTGTATACATGTAGATAAACATAAACTACTGAAGCCCACATGCCCATAACTTGCTTAGACACATAACGTACTTAAGGAAACACTAATATAACGTGTAAATACTCGACAAGTTTAGGGTTGAGGACATCACATAACATGATAACGTTTCATATTTTAATTCACTGCATAATTATTTATTGATTTTTTATTGTTCACCTACATATAGTGAGAGAACCTAGTTTCGTAATCGTATTGAGTGACGGAAATCAAAGTCGCACTTTGTCCTTACCAAAGTGGGGAAATATTAATTATTTATTTCTCGAAGGAGATAATAGAAAGCAAAGATTAGTTATAAGTAATCATATCAGATATTGTGCGCTTGCTTTGAGTTGCGCACCCAATAGACGAAACCAGAATGATCAACCTTTATAATCAACGGGGCAGTTTAAACACACGTCCATAAACAATAAATTCAATAAAATAAATTTAATTTTAGAAATGCTTGATGGACTGGATGTTTACTCATCTCGAGTGTTGCTCATCCTTGGACTAGACTGATATATTCTCATTGGTACTCTCAAGGCGTGGCTGTTTCGAGAGATACGTTATAAGGCATGTTTTCCTACTTCCTGTTGCCCGAGAAGGGGGCGGCGAGGCAGCCGCCCCCTTCTCGGATGAGGGAGGCTACTGCTGAACATCCACCGTAAGAGACCAGATCACCGAAGACCAGCACATGATCGCTGCCTTCCGCCCTAATAGAACAAAGGGTGGTCAGCTTAGGACAGTTGATCGCCTACTCACCCGGTCTGACTAGGCGCACGCAGGTTACTCCCAAGCGTTACTCTGAGCAGGCTGTCGAGCGTGATCCACCAACCTTGACTCCAAGATGTGCCTATCAGGTTCCCGTTGCCGGGGTTATGGAAGAATCCCTTGCCGTCCGTAGCCCCAGCCTGTGGTGGTCAACGAGGAACACTGTGAGGTTTTAGTGTCTTAATGAAATAATATTTAAATAATTAAACATTTTTTAACTTCTAATACAATTTCACTAACGACCATAATATAAAAAAATATATATATAAAACAGACTAACGATAAAAGGGTTGAAACCAGATGTCCCCACTCTTATATTGGCCTCTTAACAGCTATAAAATTTTCCGCCTATTAACTTTTATATACGTCCGACCGAGGAACGCTATTGTGCTATTGAGATTCTTTAGAAAAGTGAATTTTACAAAAGATCCATTTGTGTAGTTCAATATTTTCTAATAAAGAAATTGTTTAAGAGAATAATGCTCAAAACAAATATAAAAATATTTAATTAAAATTTGTGTTTGTGGA
Organism: Heliconius erato demophoon; assembly: GCA_018249695.1. NCBI lineage: Eukaryota > Metazoa > Arthropoda > Insecta > Lepidoptera > Nymphalidae > Heliconius > Heliconius erato. The sequence goes on from DWQW01000753.1 coordinate 14,400, forward strand.
TAGGAACGGTTGTGGATTCGATTGCTACTTGGGTGAATTGATTATTTAATTTCTCGCTCCGGTAACAACATAGAGCTTAACGTGAGGTTCCATAATTCAACATGAAACGACTCAAAAATTTGGTGGAAGGTGGAGAATGGTGTGTCTTTACGATATATAGCGTGAAGTTAACCAACGCATAATTTCATTGCGCTTTATAAATAATACACTTTCATGGTAAATAAATACATGTATCCATTTACATGTACAAGTATATCTATAATCTGAATAACAATAAAAGTACTGTTAAGAAATACTTTTTATGTCTTATTATGCTAAATAATATATTAATTCCTGTATTTTAATAGTTGCCTTTAAGAGATCACTTTCCTCATAAAATGTTCAGTAAGACATTTTCTTTTATGTAAACATTTGTTTTACGTGAATTAATATGTTATCAGAGCAAGGAAACAAACACAACGCATTCCTCTAAGAATCGAACCGAAAACCACCATCACAGTCTCATTAAAAATAACAAAATAAACTTCTCAAACTATTCTTAAATCACCCCCCACTGCTCCTAGAAAGCATTAGCGAATGTAAGCCTCTTTCGATAAACATATATTAGCATTCTAAGCTCTTAATAACTTCTAAACGACGCTGGCTCGTAAATTTGACCGAATACCGCTTAAATTTATGGTTCAACAACACGCCGCTTTTATAGGTCATTTTCGTTCATCGTTCAATTTCAATATACATGTGTTTATTGGTTGCATTAACCTATTTCCTCTAACGTGGCATCCGTTTACTAAAATTGTTGATATATTTATTTATATATATAAGACTTTTTTTATATATTTATTGTTACTTCTTTATAAAAAAAAAACTGTTTTATTGTTGATAGTTTAAAGTTTTTAAAATATTAGGAACTATGCTTGATGATTGGATTTTCGGGATACAAATATCTAATTTGGGAACCACTGACTACATTGAAAATACTGAAAGTATACTAATCAGCTTCACGCTGTATCCCGCACACAGGGGTAGGCAAAGGGAACCTAGTGTAAGACACGTCGTTCCTCTCTTTCTGCCGAATTCTGGAGACATTGCGTGTTAAGTGGCAGAACTAAACGCCGCGCTTGTCCTCGACACCAGAACGAAGAAATGGAAATATAAATTTAAGTAAATATTTCATCTCCTCGAGTGGGAATCGAACCCACAACCAGTTGGTTTTACAATCACACTTTGTGCCACTGCGCCTTGCTTGCTTAATGATTGAATGACTACATTGAAAATACTGAAAGTATCAGCTTCACGCTGTATCCGGCACACAGGAGTAGGCAAAGGGAACCTAGTGTAAGACACGTCATTCCCCCCTTTCTGCCGAATTCTGGAGACATTGCGTGTTAAGTGGCAGAACTCAACGCCACGCTTGTCCTCGACACCAGAGCGAAGAAATGGAAATATAGAGCGAAGAAATGAAAATATAAATTTAAGTAAATATTTCATCTCCTCGAGTGGGGATCGAACCCACAACCAGTTGGTTTTACAATCACACTTTGTGCTACTGCGCCACGACCGGCCTCATACTACTACTTTCATATTTAAAATTATTGCAAATAATGATTAAAACATAATATTATTACTCAAAACGAATATTATTATCCTTTACGCCTTGAATTGAATTTTAAAAAGGAATTAATCCCAAGAGATGGGTACAGAAACCACAATCATCTCCAAATCATAGTTAATTCATGTTTTAACGTTAATCCAACAGATTATACAGTAAACCTTTGAAATACAATCTCGTTAATATTCAAAGTAATCAGTACTTCAATGGATTTAACGACGCATATTCTAATTAACGTTATCATATACTGATAAGTGATTAGATATTATTAGGTATCCATAAACATATGTATATCAACACTCGATGTTTTAATATTATTTTTAATAATATTTTTTTGTTGTAAGATTTTTTATATCACCTTCACGCATTTTTTACACACTTTTATTAGATCGAGTTTCAAAATTTGTAATAAAATCATAGAATCTGAATTTGAACCACTACTTGTAATAACTGTATTCTCATAAAACTTGGCTTGGCTTGGGTATATAACCTGGGTGATAGGCAATACGAGCTGGTGTGATCTGGACCGGAATATTAGGACTCTTCAGAGGCTTAGGCTCATACAATTTATAGCTCCGAGCACACTCTATAGCACTTGTATCACTTGGTGTAGAAAAGCGTGGTTTTTTTAAGTTATTTAAATCAGCTTCACGCTGTATCCCGCACACTGCAGGGTAGGCAGAGGGAACGTAGTGTTAAGACACTCCGTTCCCCACTTTCTGCCGAATTCTGGAGGCATTGCGTGTTAGGTGGCAGAACTCAACGCCGCGCTTGTCCTCGACACCAGAGCGCAGAAATGGAAATATAAATTTAAGTAAATATTTCATCTCCTCGAGTGGGGATCGAAACCACAACAACTTGGTTTTACAGTCACACTTTGTGCCGCTGCGCCACGACTATAAGTTTAAAGTTATTTTTAAACTATATATTATTCTTCATATACTAGAGTACCCAATGGAGACAGTTATATGCTCTAACATGACCTCATTCTTGTAATAAATATATCTGAACATTTTTATATTTATATTTAAAACATACGTTAATTTTATTGCGGATGTATAAATAATTAATATTATTTACTATCATAAATTAACTGTAACCACATAGTAATTAATGTTTGTAAATATTATCTATTAATAATATAAAGTGGTCGTCGTGGAGCAGTAGCATAAGTGACCGACTGTGAACGTGACGGTTATGCGTTCGAATATAGGGTCGGACTCGGAGGAATGAACTATTATTAATTAATATTTTCTCATCATTCACATATACCAGGGTACCAGATGGACCTAGTGTTAACACAATCCGTTCCCCATTTTCCGCCTAATTTTCGAGGTAAAGTGTGTTGAGTGGCGAAATTTAACGCCACAATTTTACGAAGTTGTTATGTTTCGAGGAAATGAAAATATAAAATATTTTATTTCCATGAGTGGAAATTGAACCCACAACCGTCGAGTTTATAGTCGTACACTTGTGTCTTTGCGCCAAGGCTTCAAATTAAATTATGATGAAAAACAAAATTACAAAAGGCAGGCAGTCGAATCCTTTCTTCAATTATATCGGTTTAAGCGCTTAAGTTAATTGAGCCAAATGTATGGTTACTTTTTTTCATGCGTGTGGTGAACTCGTACAAAGAGAATTACATTCATTTAAATTTATTAATTTAAATTGTTAAAGTGGATTACGAAACTTCTAAATTTCGAAATTCTAATACATATTAGAAAAACAAACCATACTAAAAATATATTTTATTGACAAATACTTATTAAGAAAACGTATAAAAATTTGAACGTAGCGGGATTTGAACCCGCGTCTCTTTGGAAACCGTCCAATTATACGTTTTCTTAATAAGTATTTTTCTTTCCTGAATGTCAAATAACACTTTAAAAATATTTTATTAACAGTGTTTAAAACCAAATACCAAAAAAATACAATCAAATAGCGCGGCAGTCAAAATAAATTGTAGCTAAAAAAAAAATAAACAACATTTTTCTCTCCAATAGGATTCAAAGCAAAAAAAGTAGATTAAATTCAATAAAAATAAATGACAAAAGAAGTAGATTAATAAAAAATCAAGTACTTTGCATCAAACGAATTAGGCCTAAACGTTGAGAGAGACACTTATCCAAATGAGATGATTCTTATCATAGCAAGAGGCTATTCTGTTTTGTTTTTTTATTAAATGCCCTTCTCTATACATATATATTACAAACATTTATACTTATATTATAAAACTATAGTTTTTTTGGTCGAGTTCTCTTATCTCAAGAACTACTGGTTTACATTAAAAAAAGTTATGTTTTTGATAACTAATTTACTGAGAACAGATAAAGACATCATAATGAGTTTCAATGTAAGACACTGTGTCATCGGACGAATGAAATATTTAATGTTTTCATTTCCTCACTTTGGTAACAAGTGAAAAGCGCGGCGTTGAGTTCCGCCACTCAACACGAAAGGCACGAGAATTCGAGGCAAATTGAGAAATGGAAGTATCTTAACAGGAAAGGAGTGTCTCAACCTTAGGTATCCAGGTTCCCTCTGTCTACCCTAACAAGTGCGCGACACAGCGTGAAGATAGAAAAAAATATTGCCTCTGCTTGTCACGTTTCTTAACATCTATATATATAAAAGGACTTGTGCTGACTGACTGAGGTAAGACGCACGCAGAGCCATAACCGCTGATGGTAGAAACGTGGAATTTGGGCAGATGTTTATTTTCATATTCTGGACATCCACTAAGAAAGGATTTTGAAAAATTTTAACCTTAAAGGGATGAAATAGGGGTTAAAAGTTTGTATGGATTTTTTTTTAAATCGGCACCGATTTTTATAAAATTTGAAATTCAGACTCTTAAAAACATTTCATTGAACACGTGTTTTATGGTTTTTTAGAATTAACCCCTTAAGGGCGCAAATAAGGGGTTGAAAGTTTGTATGGAAAAATCTTTAAATCACCACCGATTTTTATAAAAAAAATAATTCAGACTGTGAAAAATATTTTATTGAACACGTGTTTCGTGTTTTTTTTAGAATTCACCCCTAAGTGTGTCCAAATAAGCGGGCGAAGCCGCGCGCGCCCACTAGTTACACTATAATTTAGTATAATATGAACGACTTCTACTTAAATTTCCCAAGAACATGCATGATGCACATTTAGTTTAATATATTTAATTAAGTCACTGATAACCTTTAGGTATACAATAGCATGTTAGTATAAACTATGGAGCACTTCGCTTAAAACTTATAATAAATAAAATAGAAAAGATATATAAAAGCTGTAACGCGCTTTTTCTCACCTACCACCCTTTTTTACTATGTAAGACATTAAGCTTATCGCTTCATCTCATATTGAATGTTGTACAAATTTCAACTTTAATAAATGGTAATATGGTTCACTTTAGCTTTCTCTGGAAAAGCTAATTTTCCATATATTTTAGCGTTCAGAATTGGTTTTCGTTTGTTATCTGATTAAATGTGGTTGTCAAGGTTTTAAATGAAAACCAAATAACAATATAAAGACATTTTCTTTTTGATTTATTCTTTACAAAAAACTGTAAACACGAGCATAATAAATATGCAAAGACTGTTAGCCACGACGGCCTCATATGGCATGCATATTATATGAGGCGTTTGTGGAACAGTCCTTTCACTAAATCAGTCACTGAATTTTGTTTAATATCACGCTGTATCTCCAGCTGGCTAGCCGGAGGAAACGAAGGGTATCTTAGGCTCTGCGTACCTCTTTCGCCTCTTCCACTGTTATCAACCTCTTCATACATGCCCTTGGGGACCCTCATGCTTTTTATGTGATTACTGATTTTTTTGTTTTGATATTAAAATAATTTTATATATACATAAAAAATAACATATAACAACAGATAATTATATGATAACTGTAGTCAATATAATAACATATTTTAGTACCCTAACACAATAAATTTTATTAAAAAGAATTATAAAAGTTAGGCAGACGAAGCCGCGGCAGGGATGGATATATGGTTGTATATATACAACCAAATATATTACTTACATTAAAAGAAATCTTTTGTCTAAAATAAAAGGACGTATAGTGTAACCTTCGACCTATTTTACCTTAGGTAAGCCTATCACTCACACAATCACATCAACAGAATTCAAATTCAATAAAGTATTTGCAAATGTATATATTACACGCATTACTGTGATTTACTTAGCTAGTGTGATGCAGTGGAACAGTGTCTGACAATGTACTGAGTTCGATTCCAACTCGAAGTTTATAGAAATAAGTTATTAATTTCCTCGTTCTGGTACACAAAGCATAATGGGCAGTAAGTGAAGAATGAATGGTTCTCTAGATTAACTTGACATAACAGTTATTTTCTTATTTTTTAGCTTCATATATTGCTATATATGAACACACACACGGGTTGACAGAGAGAATCTAGAAACTTAGGGTTAAGATATTCTTTTTCTATAAAGACACTTCTCTTCTCCACTGTCCGGAGACTATCTGAGGTATTTCGTATTGAGTGGCGGATCTCAACGCTACACAGCCACACTTTATATCGTTGCCAGAGCGAGAAAATGATAATATTAAATATGTCATTCCGTCAAGAGGGAATCAAACCTACAACGCACGCATGTGCCCCTACACCGCAATTTTATTTTTATTTAATTATTTTATTTTACGGGAAAAATTGCAAAAAATATTCATTAAAAATATTTAACTTTTCGGTATTCCTATATATAATATTTTTCTTATTGTTTAATTATACTGTTTCATACCAAAACTAAATAAAAATATATATTAACGGTTATGTTACATTTAATTTTGTCAGTAAATACTATGAAAGTATACTTAGTAAGTCACTACAATATTGGTAGATGTTAAATCAAGGTAAACCTAGGTGATCATAAAGCCCTTTGTCTGTACTAATTGATTACAGCACATTAATTAAAATTAGACTGATTTAAATCAATCTTAACTAACATTACAGGTTAATTAATGACTTAGAACATTTTAAAATAATAATTTAATAATGTTTAAATTTAAAATGTTAAGACCGTTGTGGTGCAGTGGTGTACCGTCTGACAGTACGTGATGGTTGTGGGCTTGATCGCCACTCAGCTTAATAACTTATTTTTATTACTAAGAAGTTAATCTACAATATTTATGAGCAGGCTATATTAAAAATAAGAGATTATATTAACAAAAGATTGCGTACAAATAATATTCCAATTTGTATTATTGCTCGTCGCTATTCTGTATTCTATAAATAAAAAAGGTAGAAAGTACATCTGTATTTCCATTATATACTTATATATAAGTATCTTCTAAACAACTTACAAAATATTCATTTTTGAGTTCTGAAAGACCGCCTAAATAATGAAAAATTGTCCCTTCTAAACGACAACTAAATCTATTTCGTACGAAATTCAGGCCTATTGTGCGATCGCATTTTTATGGTTTCTATCAATCGCCCTTTCTACTACGAAAGTCGTAAAAGAGCTTTATAAAGATACATAGACAACTCTAATACGTGTCTGAGCAAATTGTAATATAGAAAAATGTGTTTTTGTATTTATTTCAGATACCATAATATGTATATCGACGGTTCCTAAGCAAAGTGTCGAAAGTGAAACATTGGAAATTTCTTTTATTGCTATTTTGAAGTATTAACAAGGGTAGTTTTTAGATTAGAAACACGTACAAAATACGTTTAAAAAGTGCATAAATTACAATTTTTTCGAAATTTTGAAAAAAATAATAGTGAAACTACAGTTCTCAGTAGTTCAAAATAGAAATAAAAATATTTGCATTTTTTTACTTTCAACTAATCTATCAATATATTGAAGGTTCCCATCTTTACTTTCAATATATTATAACAGCTCTTAGCTGGAGTTTCGCCCGTACAGTTAAGTGGCTATAAGTTTGAATATTATGACATATTTTAAGTTCTAGAAATGGCTGACCTGACCTGATCTAATCTGACCGTGAAGTGGTGGTGGACCACATGATGAGGATCACATAATACAGCCTATAGCCGTTTTCGATAGATGGATTATCCAATAAAAAAAATGTTTCATTCGAACCATCAGTGATGGTAATCATTGAAACGTTCAATCAAACAAATTTGCTTTATTATTAGAATAAATAAAATAAATCAGCTTCACGCTGTATCCCGCACACAGCGGAGTAGGCAGAGGGAACATAGTGTTAAGACACTTCGTTCCTCACTTCCCACAGAGTTCTGGAGGCATTGCGTGTTAAGTGGCGGAACTCAACGCCACGCTTTGCCTCGACACCAGAGCGAAGAAATGAAAATATAAATGTAAATAAATATTTCATTTCTTCGAGTGGGGATCGAACCCACAACCAGTCGACTTTACAGTCACATTTTGTGCCTCTGCGCCACGACTGGAGTCGTATTATTCACTATGAACGTAATATGATCCATATTCTTTGCTAACCAAAATTATTATTACAAATGCAATAGGTATTTTTTTTTTGTGAGGAAATCTTATAAAAAGATACTTCATTCCCGCGTTGAGTGGCGGAACGGAAGAATGAAAATATTATATATTTCAGTTCCTCGAGTGAGAATCGAACCTACAACCTGTCGCGTTTACAGACACACGCTTGTAACCCTGCGGCACGATCGGCCTCCTTAAATAAATAATCAATTAGAACAATCAAACGAATAGAACAATCGCATTCAAAAATATAATTCTCGAGGCAGATTAAGATAGAGCTGAATAAAAGTCACCGCATACGAACGACCTAGTTTTAGTATAAAATGGTGGAGACACGCCTACCATTATCTCGGGTAACTTAGCGTTAAACACAAAGGGTTTTTCATTATGCAGATTATTAGACTAGCCGCCGTCATCTGGTTCACCTGTTTGAGCAAGCATGATAGTTCTTATTGTGGATGTATTTCAAACATTTTGATGTAATTTTCTTCCTATTTTGTGTTATATTTTTATTGTTGGCAAATTGTGGCAAACTGTAACAACGTCTGCAAACATGAGGGTTTTGGGTTCGATACTTATTAGAAGTAATGGTTATATTAAATTTATCTTCGCGAAACGCAGCGTTGAGTTCCGCAAATTAACACGCAGTGTCCCGAAAAAATTGCAACAAGTGGATAACAGAGTGTTAACTTAACACTTGATGTGCCCTGCCTAGGCCGCAAGACGAAAAATATAAATAGTTATTATCATTAGAGATTATAAGCACTCTAGTTTTAGGTCCGATTTTCACCTTCACATATATTACTACGGCAAGGAATTGAAAATAGTTTCAGTTCACATTTCAGTCAGATGTTGTCCTTATTACATTGTAGATATAAATAGCTAGCACATTATCAAATAAACATATTTTCTTTAAATATAATTCCATTTTAATAACAATAAAAGGAAACTAATATAATATAACTCTAATATTCCAATTCTATTATGTAAATGGTTAAGAGACGTACCAATTCGCCGCGAATAGCTGAAAACATGAAACTTGCTAATTCATTTCGTCGAGTATTAAATGAGAATGTAGATCTAAAATAATTTAATACTGTGAGTAGATAAGGGAGTGTATGAAGCCCTTTATTTGGTTTAATCACACACGTTTGCTAAGTAACTATTAGGGAAATATTATTTTAATAATATTCATATACTAACACTCAGTTATTTCATATCCTTAGCCAGAATTCGAAACATTGTGTGTAGGGTTTAACGTTAGAATATTATTTTGATTATTGTTTTTCAGTAATTTATTTAGATAGTAATAAATTATTGTTATACATATTTATTTTATTGAAATGAATATCTTATATTTTATTTTAATTATATTCTAATATTGAGAAAACGCATAGATTGAGTACATACTTGAGTCACGATGTGTGATGTGATGTGTGTGTGGGAACCCATTGTTAAGACACTGCATCCTCGATTTTCCGCCGAAGTCTGGAGACATTGAGTGCTGAGTGGCGGAATTCCACGCCACGCTTTGCCTCGACACCATAGCGAAGTAATAAAAATATAAAATACTTCATTTCTTCAAGTGGGAATCAAACCCACAACCTGTCGCGTTTAAGTCACACTTCGTGCCCCTGAGTCACGACTGGCTTTAAATTACAAATTATATACATATATATAAGATATATATGAATCAAGCTTGAAACAATTAATATATTGCATTAAGATGAACCATAATTACACAGAGGTTCTACGTAGTCACCACTTCCTTCCCGGATGTGCTATAGATCTATTTATGCTGTCAAAGCTCACCGCTGCGTCATTTTTTAATGAGTGATGTTTTAAGTATAGATGATTGATATATGAACATTTTACTTATGGATTTTGCCTAGTGATAAGATTCTCCGAAAGTGGGAAACTTTTCATTGAATTCTGGAGGTGGAATGGATGCATGAGTGGATCACGTGGATGAGTGGCGAAACTCAATGCCGCGATTTGCCTCTACACCAGAGCGAAGAAAATTAAGTTAATTTAATTTAGCTTCACGCTGCGTTAAGACACTCTGTTCCCCCTCTTCCGCTTAATTCTAGAGGTGCTGCGTGATGAGTAGCGGAAATCAATACGGCGATTTTATCTCGATACCAGAGCGAAGAAAATATTAAATATTTTAGTTATTCGAGTGAGAATAGAACCCACAACCTCTCGCCTTTTTCCATACGCCACGGCTGGCCTCAATTAGGAATAAAACATATTGCATACGTAGACGTATGAAAAAAATCATATATGTCGCCGCGCCTTATTGGAATAGAACGCTAAACAAATTTCCAGTGCAACATGTGGCTTTTCACACCAAAATTGTTATAACAGGTAACCAAGCTGTAACCTTATTATTTTCACACCGAATAAAGCTTTAAGCTTAACGGCAGCCTTTTTAAAATGCACTATACATTTTTAATTTTAATAAACGGAATAATATTTTTATAGCTTATACTTTCTACTTGTATTTATTTTTAGGGTTTCGTACCTTCCGCAGCTAAGGTCCTATAAGGGTTCCAATCTTATAAGGTATGTAGGTATATTTTTTATTATTTGTTTGTATGTTAGTATCGTGTAAGTAATTTAATCGTGTAAGAACTATACGCACTTTTTGACGATTATTTTGAAATAACAACTAAAATCGAAGTGTCCCACACGTTAATTTTATTTATTACTACCAAATAAAACTATTACAATACGCAATGGAACGAAGTGTCTCAAAACTAGGTTCTCAGGTTCCCTGTGTATATCCTGCTGTGTGCGAGATACAGTGTAAAACTAAAAAAAAAACAAACTTATAATTTATAGTTTACTTCCTACAAATTTGGCCACAAAATGGGGAAGGAGTGTCTTATCACTAGTTTCCCTCTGCCTACCCTTCTCCATGTGGGATAAAGCGTGAAGCGTGAAGCTACTATAGCGAGGAAATGAAAATAAGATAATAGCTTGAGCCTGACCATGCAAAAAATGCTTCTGCAAAACAAAACAAAATACTCTTGTATGTTACAAATATAAAATCCAAGACGTCTCAAAGATTAAAACGAAATTTTCCAATGATTTAACTTTTGATAATTTCTTCGTACGCAAAACATGGTTGTTTTCTAAGTAAATTTCAAAAGTGACATGTTGCGGCTTTGAGGCCTCTAACGACGCGACTCGTGTCACACGATGTTACAGTTCCGTAATAATATTACCGTAATGCCGAATAAAATATCTCGTCAAGTATATTATATTTGTTAGTACTTTGTATATGCTGATTATAATTAGTTTTACGGCGTTACCTTTTATGATTTACTCTATATATATATATATGTATGTATTTGTAGGATAGCCGCTACAAAACAATGGGTCGTTTCACTGTAGTCGCGATGGTTGTGAGTTCATCACCACTCAAGGGATTAAATTATTTTCATATTACAGAGTGAGGAAAATTAAAGCACCGCGTTAAGTTCCGCGAATCTTCGTCTTGAGTTCAAGCGGCAAGTGCCTATTGTAGTAGGAGAGTGTAAATTTTTTTTTTTTTTGAGAAGCTGATTTCCTTTCCTGTAGCTGCTAAGCAAGCCATTGTGACTTAGTTACGTGTCTGATAACAAGTTATAAATCAAAGGTTCAAAGGTCAAATTTTTACCGGATAAAAAGTAGCACATAGAAGGGGGAACCTAATGTTTAGACGCTCTGTTCCCATTAAGATACTTCTGTTCCCCACTTTCCGCCAAATTGTGTTTTGAGTAGAATGAAAATATTAAATAATTCATTACCTTGAGTGGGAATCGAACCCACAGCTTCACGCGTCTACTAGCCTCATTTCTTATTATTTTAATTAAAATCTGCTCAAGTAACTCGAACATGCCACAAAGTACAACGTTTACTTGCACGAAATCAAAATAAAAACGTGTACACCATCAACTCTCAGTCTTAAATACGAGTAATAAAGTACAAATGTCAATATTCCTTCACTAACAACGTCAACAGAGCTTTCCGCTAGCGTAAATCGCATTATGACGGACTCAGGCTTCAAACAAAAACTGCTCAACCTGGTAATTGCGAAATTATTTTCTTTGTGTTTTTTGAAAAGCTAAATGGTATATTTTCTATCGTTGTGGGTTCGATTCCTACTCAATATTTTTTTTTAGTCCACCCTGGTAACGTGTGCCCGTTAATTTCGCTGTTTTCAGCAGTCGAAAACAGAATGTTGAGTGTGTGCCTGTAAACGCGACTGATTGTGGGTTCGGTTTCCACTCAAAGAAATAAAATATTTTAATTTTTCATTTTCTCGCTCGGGTAATAAGACAAAGCGCGGCGTTGAGCTCCGCGCCTCAACACACAATAGCTCCAAAATTCGGCGGAAAACAGAAAACGGAAGGTCTTAACACTAGGTTCCCAGATTCTCACTACTTACATTGATACAGCGTAAAGCTGAAAAAAAATGTTACAGGTACCTGCTACGACGGCCCAAACTTACATGAAATGTAATGAAAATATCTAAAAAAATCAAAATAAATATGTTTTTTCATGTGCTTAAAATTATAAACACGATAATACAAACATGGATAGAAACAAGAAATTATAAAAAAGTTGTCTGACCGTTTGTCTTTCTATTTATTTAGGCTAATCTAAGAGATAGCTGAATCTTTTTTTATGAGACTTTCACTGGAAGTAATGAAGCGACGTATAGGCTACTTTTCATCTCGGAATTCCCGCGAGATCAGAATTTACGCAGGAAAAATATATATAACCAAACATTTTTCTATTAAGCATGGAAATCTTTTCAAGCAAAAATAAATGAAATTCCAAAATATTTCAATTTATTTAGTGTAGAACAGTTTTCCTTAAAATACACTTATCTAATATAAAACATATCATCGTAATTATTCAAGCGGGTGAAGCCGCTGGCGGTCTGCTAGTATTATAAATGAAAATTACTTTTGGAACGAAATTCTAATCCACACTGGTTGCGAATTGGCGATAAAAAATTAAGGTTTTTAGGCATGACATAATTTCAAATAACAAAATAACTATATATTAAGTAAAGACGAAACTGCAAATTTTTACTGTAACGACCCGAACAAGCCTAAGCATTAGTAACGACCCGCATAACGGCGGAATGGAAACAAATGTTGGACAAAGGAAATGGGAACTAACACGGTTGAACTGTCAGTACATAGAATAGATTAGAGCTAGTATGTTATTTTTTTAAGAATCATTTATATATATATATATATATATATATATATATATATATATATATATATATATATATATATATATATAAAAAATGTTTTTTTCTTATTCTTTTACATACAAGTTAATTTGAAGGTTGTGGTTTTGGGTGGATTTCAACTCCGTAAGCTGTCTAGTACACCCACTGAACAATAGCCTCTTGGATACCGCCTGCTTGAATCATACCTGCTTGGACACTTCGTCCTCGGAGATATTCATATATGATATATTAAAATATGTTCCCAAGCAAATTTTTTAAAATAATATGTAATAAAATTCAGTTTAACATAAACTGTGATATCTAACTTCTAATAGAAAACTTAAAAGTGTGAAATAATGATATTACAATGAAATATTGACTCAACGTGTGAATTTCAACAATATATTTATTTATTTATTTATTTAATACACCAACTTAATAATAAAAATATACAAGGAAAACACATATATACAAAATAAAGCCTTGAAATCACTTCCAATTTAGTTTTGCTCTTCTATGTCTAACTTGCTAGATAATCCCTCACCACTTTTCAGAGTTGACCGTACTGTACATTAATTACAACGACTTGCGGCTTACAGCTCAGTGTAATATATATGACCTTTCATAATGTGTTATGCTTTTAATTATGCTTTTGAGCCAATCTTAGCGTAGGTAGTGGGTTTGATGGTAATCGTGGGATTGATACATTAATTTTACCACTCTATTAGAGCTAAATAAAAATATTGGAGGCAACTTTGTCGTTAAGTTCTTATCACGAAGTGGTTCTATCTGCTACCTGCTTAGCCCTAGAACCGTACCCTGGGATACAAACGAAAAAAAATTAGGAAAACCATTTGGCCCGTCGTGGCGCAGGGACACAAAGTGTGACTGTATAGTCGACTGATTGTGGGTTCAATGGAACCCCTACTTACTTTTTAACAATAGGTTGCCTCTGCCTACTCTATATATATAGTAATTTTGTAAACTAAAAAATATGCTTTGTATCTGTATATATATGTATTAGTAAACATTGACACTACTTTTTATTAAGATTATTATTAATTTGGTTCTTTATAAAAATAATACTTCATATCCATCTCATTTCATTTTTCTTTGCCTCAACACTTATAATATTATGGATTGACTCTCTTCACCAATATTATAATCATACAAGCAAGCCTACAAGATCACCTTACCAGATACTGCCAAATCTACCGTAATTCAAAACTGTATAATTATAGAGCGAACGGACAATTAACATGAAACTTTTAGTAGAAATGAACACAGCTGGATGCCTCCGGGCAAAGGTCCGTATAACTTGAGCACTGCTTGATCCAAACCACTGAACAAACTGAAGTTGCACTACGGCCGAGTCTAACTTGGTAATGACGTGCTCGCTACCTCCAGCCTGTACTGGTCCTTTAATGATATATTATTATTAAATCTTATTTGAGTTAGTACTTATTAGTAACAGTTATCCGTTGTACACATTTTTTCTGTTATTATATGTTTTCTGTACTTTCTTTCTTGTGTGGTACATAAATAAATGAAATAAATGAAAAATTATATAATAAATTAAATCAAATAAAATCAAAAGGATAGATATAGGTAACCACAGTATCATCAAGTAGATCATCTTAGCATTACAATAAGTTATCTCACGTTTGTACTCTCTGTGTTAATATCACAATTTTTTATAATATTTAATTTACAAACAATAGAATTTTCATATTTTTTTTTGTTTGTATTATAAATTCTCTCTTCGTGCCAGATTTCGTAACTGTGGAATGAAATGGAATTTTATAAAAAGAATGCAGTAAAATCGAAGCGCAAGCGCTCGTATTTTTAGCAAACTTGTAAAAAATGTAAGTTAAAAATATTTTCAAAATTTGTATCAAACTATAAGCAATACTTAAACCACTTAGCGTGTCTAGTAGACAATTATCGACAGTTGCGCCGAACAGTCAGCTATTACGACTAATTAACGACTGGCGAACTCAGGGCAAGGAAAATACTGACGAAACGCGATCGCTTCGAAAAACTTTAGCGAAATTCATTGTTTGAATTACTTAATTTAGTATCGAGTTTCCTAAGAATAATATTATCATTTCAATTTTAGGGCTTGAAAAGTAAAGGCTACTTTAAAGTGACATTTGAAGTCGATTCTTTTTTTTTTCAGCTTCACGTTTTATCCTGCTATGCTGGATAGACAGACAGACAGACACATTTACATCACGTGTTTAGTTATTGCACGTGGTGGAATTCAGCCTCGCGCTGCCTTTTACCGTACGTCATTCTTCCGTGTGAGAAAGAAATATTTGTGCAATTTTCCAATACTTCCAATTTCAATAAGGTGTCGACTTAAAATATGTTACTGTTTGCACCTCCGCAACACTGCCACTTATGCAAAATTGAATTTTTACAGGAGAGGCATTGGAAATTTGTAATTCCTTCTTTCTTCTTCACTCAACTCTTCCATTTCTTCGCTCTGGTGTCGATGCAAAGCGCGACGTTGAACTCCGCCACTCAGAACGCAATGCCTCGAGAATTCGGCGAAAAGTGGGAAACGGAGTGTCTTAACACTAGGTTCCCTCTGCCTACCCTTCTGTGTGCATATACAGTGCGTGATACAGCGTCAAATTAATAAATCTTCTTAATTAATGCAATACATACAATATCCATAACAACGCTTTCAGCTTTATAATAAACAAAGAATTATTCCTTAATATTCTTGTATTGTTATCTATTGTTTTGTAATGCCACTCAATTGTGACATTGGGGCACTAAAATAAAAAATAAATGTAATTATGGCAAGGTATGATTAGAATAAAAACAAGTACTTAATTCAAAAATTAAGTAGTATATTTTATTAAATTTATTCTTTAGCCAGGTTTTAATAACACCTTTTAATTATTTTTTGTAACAAAATGTTAAATACGATTTTAATATTTTAATCATCAGCTTCACGCTGTATCCCGCACGTAAGACATTCTGTTCCTTGTTTTCCTTCGAATTTCGGGAGCATTGCTTATTGAGTGGCAGAACTTAACGCCGCGCTTTATCTCGACCACAGAGCTAACGAATGAAGATATAAATTGATATAAATATTTTATTTGCCTACCCCGCTAGGAATAAAGCGTGAAGTTAGTTTAGTTTTAGTTTATTTCCTAGTGCAGGGATCGAACCCACACCCAATCGCGTTTACAGTCACGATTGTGCACCTTAGCCACAACTGCCACAAATTAAAAGCTCACAATTATTAGAAATAAAACTCATAAAATAAAATAAGCACTTTTACCAAAATACAAGACTTATTGCAGTCAACGTACGTGTCTACGTTATAAATGTTATATTAATAAAATAAGAAATATAGACGTCAAATATATTTTTATATAGACCTAAAGCAATAAGTACATAAACTTTACTCTAGAATCTTAATTATATCCAAGCAAACTGAAAGCTTTAATAAACTTCTAAGTAAATATTTTAAATTAAAACTCAGCCGTAATATAACAACAGTAAAGGTTTCTTTTAAGATTAAAAATAGTGTACGCCATTTTGATCTTTACTATAAAATAATATATGAACTAATATACCGTGGTGGGTATTCTGTTAAAAAAAACTTATTAGACGTATTAAATGATTCCCGTTAATAAATCCGTTTATATTGTATTATACACGTGTATTGTAATATACACGTGTATAATAAAATAGCTGAGTTAAAAATTAATCGTAAAAGTTAAATTGGCTCACGAGGTCTTTACAGAGTTAGGTATCGTTCAGGTTTAATTAAAATTTTCGATATATCCATATATTGGAAGCCAGGCTAAATCTCTTAATAAATTGAACTATTACGTCGTTATTCTGATAATGGGTTTTCGATATTTATTTTAAGTTAGCCTTGATTTTAGCTAGTAGATAATAATAATCAGCTTCACATTGTATCCCGCACACAGCAGGGATGAGGGAACCTAGTATTAAGACACTTCGTTTAATTTTGATTTAAAATTAATTTTCGGAGCACAAAGTGTGACTGTAAAATCGACTGGTTGTGGGTTCGATCCCCACTCGAGGAAATGAAATATGTATTTACATTTATATTTTAATTTCTTCGCTCTAGTATCAAGGCAAAGGGCGGCGTTGAGTTCCGCCACTCAATACGCAATGCCTTCAGAACTTGGCGGAAAGTGGGTAACGGAGTATCTTAACACTAGTTTCCCTAAGCTTACCCTGCTGTGTGCGGGGTACACCGGTATTATTTCTACGAAAGTTATAGAACTTTTCAAGAGGTGTGGCTTCAAAGCTTGCTACTTTCAAACTTTTATAATTCTCGGAAAATCGAGACTCAAAAACTACCAAGTCAAGTTCTTGTGTAAAAAATGATGTATTAGTAAATAAAAAAAATATATACAGTTAGTCTTTTTATACGGCCCTTGCAGACATTTATTTTTGTATAAAGCAGTACGAAAATAAAGATCGAATCATCGATAGAAAACATGATTGTAAGTGTTATAAAACAAAAAAATATATAAAACAAAAAGAATGGAGCGAAGTTACCTCTTACCAGCTTCAGCTGCGAAATCAAATGACAATAACTAAGAGAAACATGACGTATTCTAATTTAACGACCCGGTCGAACTACCACATGTATACTCGATAACGATCGAAGGGATGTGCCGTGTGATCCCGGCCTAGAATAGGATCATCCTGGAACTGGTAATGTCGTAAGAGGCGACTAAGTACGTGTGGTAGAGTCACGTCGCCAGCAATGGCAACACGCATGGGCAGACTCGACCGGATCATTACCACCCCCGGCATTTAAGACCGGCGTGAAGTAGTGGCTTTATGCCACTGCGTTTCGCATCAGGTAATGCCGGGCTCCGGCGCCCAACACACCTTACAGGCAGGCAACGCACCTGCAGCTCCTCTGGTGTTGCACGGGGTCGTGGGCGGCGGTGATCACTTATCATCAGGTGACCCGAACGCTCGTTTGCCTTGTCTTCTCCATAAAAAAAACGTGATAGAATATAACTTTTAGACCTGCAAAACAAAAAAAATCCAATTCAAACCAGTAGTTCCTGAGATTTGTTCGCCTTGAACCAAACAAACTCATCAGCTTTATAATAATAGTATAGGATAGTAGCAGACAAAAATCCATTCGATAAAAAAACAACACATAGTTTTCACATTACTGCCAAATTCGATTACGACATGACGGCGTTGCGATGCTATCATTTCATCGGATTACAGTAAGCTCTATGATTGGATTGTGATTGTATGTTGACTTTTTACTAAGCTTATCGTACAAATTTTTCGCGTTCGTTCGCCTTTATTTATCTTTTCTAGAGCCGTCGCTTCGACCAAATTATGTTAGGCTAGAATATACATTTCGTTTTTATTACTTTTCTTAAGAAATTGGGAAGAGACTTCATGATTTTCTTATTATTATATTTTAGTTTACGAAATATTCATATATTTTTCTAAATTTTGCTTTTAAATTGAGTGTAAGTACATGTTTTGTCAATCCTAATATAGACTATACTATCTATATATAAAATAAAAAATAAACTAAATCAAATTTTAAGTAACTAAAAACTCAAAACTCACTTCAAAAACTAAATTAAATTAAAAAATCAGCTTCACGCTGTCTCCTGCACATAGCAGGGTAGGCTGCCTAGTGTTAAAACACTCTGTTCCCCACTTTCCGCCGCGTTCTGGAGATATTGCGTGTTGAGTATCGGAACTCAGCGCCGCGCTTTATCTCGACACCAGAGCGAAGAAATCAAAATATAAATATAAATAAATATTTCATCTCCTCGAGTGGGGATCGAACCCACAACCAGTCAATTTTACCGTCACACTTTGTGCCTCTGAGCCACGACTGGCCTCAAAAACGAAGCCATTATAAAACTAAATGAATCCTAACAATTGAAACAATCAAAGTTAAACGCCAAAAAAATAAATATTAATGTTACAGATATTAAACTTCAGATAAATTTAATTATAAATAACCAAAGGATAATATTATCTTGAGCATTTCTAAGGGTTATTTTAATTTATCATTATAACGATTCGGGGAACCTCAGCAAGTTGCTGTTGTTTGATTGACGATAAAGAAACCTTTATCGTTTTATTTCATAGAAATAGAATCTTTTAATTTTGTCTTTTAATGATAGCTGTTGAAAATCTGAGACCCTAATAAAATTACAAGTTTAAGTAATTTTTGTTGATGTTGAGCAAATTGGTAATTTAAGATATTTTTTTATGTGACGTGTAAGTGACGGGAAACGCGCCGCTGAGTTTCGCTACTCAACATGCAAAAGTCTCAAAAATTGGGCTAACCTGCTGTAAGGGGAAATCGTGAAGGAAAGAAGCATAAAAAATTACAAGCTTTATTGATATTTTTTTTTTCAAAGTCTTTCTCGTTGCACGCTTTTGTAATTGCCATTATTTAATAAACAAGTAAACACAATTATACAGCACTAAGAAGGTCCAGTAAAAACACAATTATGGTAAGATAAAGGAAGGTAAAATATACGATTTTCCTTTGAGATGTTGTCAGTCTGAAGCAAGAAATAATAATAATTCTCATTTTCCTATAACAAACGGAGGCTTTAAACTCCTTAAGGAATAAAAATCCTGTAAAAGAAAACCGAGCACAAAGAAAAATGACTATGCGGCAAGGAGATATCTGCATCTTAACAAGAAGTTACAAAGAATTGAGTAAGGTATATTAGACGTACTTCCATACATATGTACATATGATGATTAAATATTTATTTAGAAGCTGTCCTGGCGCAGTGAGACGATGGAAATGGGTCAGAATATAAATAACCGATTAATTCAAAGTTTCATATCCCCGAGTAGAAATCGAATTCACAGCCATCGCGTTCACATTTGCATGCTTGTATCCCTGCACCACGACGGCCTCAAATATGTAATAATTACTTATCCTACTAATATTATAAGTTTGAAAGTTTGTAAGGATGGATGTTTGTTTCGAACTTCTAATTTCACGCAAATCACTGAACAGATTTAGATGAAATGTTGTAGTAATATAACTAGTACATCAGAATAACACATAGGCTAAAATTTTTGTGAAGATTTAGTATAACAATCAATTCAAGCGGGCGAAGCCGCGCTTGGGTCGCTAGTGATTTATATAGTGACGCAGTGTAGCATATAATTGACAGGATGATTAATCAAGTGATGACGGGCCTACTCTCTATTATGTTGGGAAGTTACTTGTTAAGGGATAGATATATGTACATACATATATAATTCACCATGATATAAAACATCATCGTCGTTGTAATTAGAAAAATTGGCGCCTACTGCTGGGCCTACCTTCGCTCATCTAGTAGACCTGCCTTCCGGCGCCCTTCTTTGTAAAAGAATAATTAGTTTAAAGGAGGAATTAGTATTCATTTATTTTCAGTTTCACGCGATATCCCGTTCATAGCAAGATAGCATAAGTTCTCCCGAATTTAAGACATTGCGTTTAGGAAGTCAACGCCGCGCTTAACTTATAATAGCAGAAAATTATAAGAAACAAACTAAATTGTAAATAAGTATATTTAACAATATATTGATAATCGATATTCATGTAAATTATAAAAGAAGACGATGTAAAGAAAGAGTTTCCAGTTCTAACTATAAAAAAATTCCTATCTTGTATTAGTTCCCACATCTACGTACAGTAACATAAGTTATAAAGGCGGCGATAGGAACAGGTTTCCGAGTTTAATATACGCGATACGTCTCGTGCGAGGCTTACGTAAGGTTCTTGCTGATTAAATTGCTACTATATTGGTTATAGTAATAGTGAACTCCATTTTACTGGAATGAGATAGTTTGAGCCTGTTTTATCAGGCTATCATAGCGCAGTGGAAGGGAATTGCTTCTGAATGATCGCTACGGTGGGTGGGTTCTAATCTTAGTAGAGAAAATATTATTTATACTTCTCCGCTCTGCCAAGACATAACACGGTGTTTAGTTGCACTACTGCACACATTGACTCTGATTCGGGTTTTTGGGGGAACTTTTCGCTGACTATTCTGATGTATGGTAAAAAGAGTGAAGCTGCTCTTAAGCAATTTCATTTGTACATTTATTAAAAAAGTAAAGTATTTTCTATTAGCTAAATAAAACACCGGGCACGTTTGATTATACACATTAACCTTAGAAACAACTGGTTTAAATTAAAAGATAGTTTTGTGTTTGATTAACAGTTTATCAAAGAAGGCTCTATTGCATCACATAGGTTATTTTGATGTAACTTATTGTTACTTAAGGCACTTAAAATGTTAATATTTTATAATAATGTCAATATTAGTATATAATACGTTCTAAGTGCCCTTGTTTCAGTTTTTTTTATTTGACTTACTAAGCAAAGCTACTGTAAAAACTAGTACTATAAAAAAATTTTTTTTTCAAGAACATCCAAATAAAGTAATAAGCGTGAAAATTTTATAATAAACTGAAGCATTAAGTAATTATTGTAAGAAATTTACATCAGACTGAAGTAATATTTTGTAAGAAAATTTAATTTAATGACATCTTGATAACACTAAGTGAGAGGAATGTAATAAATTTATTCTTGACAAAATTCGAAGTTAAGTCATTTATAGCGAAAACGATTTAAAGATACCGTCATTTTAATTACATGTTTTTTTAATAAAAAAAATATATCAACGTTTAGCTATGTAGGTATAAAATATAGAAAGTAATATTATCTTATGCCGTCTAATAATTTATTATGCCGTCGCCGCATAGTGGCAGAGCGTTTGACTGTAAACCGTTGCGGGTTCGATTTCTTTTCGATTGGAAAACGAAACGCGCCGTTGAGTTCTCTTTTTCAACACGCAATTCTGGAAAATTGTAAAGTGCAAGACAGTATTATAGCCCTGGATTTCTTCTGCCCTGCTACATGAAGGATACAGCGTAATACTAAAAAGAAACATCAATTATTCATCAGATTGATTTGAAGTTGAAAAGATAAAATAAAATTCTGTTTTAAGTATACTTATTTAAGTATACAGTATTAAAATTGCTTGCTCAATCTTGTCTATCAAACCTTACATTGCTAAAATAAGCAAGAAATAGACAATATAGTGATTATTTTCTTTTTTATTGAGTGATATTTCTTCTATTCGATGATGTTATCGAAAACATAACAATTATAATCTGCAAATATGTATACTAGTAAATGACATATTTGCTACGTTTGGTTACAATAGTACAAAATTGAATTACAACAAAAAAACTATATTTTTTTATGTCAATTAAATTCTAATTTATGTCTCTGTGACTAGTAAAGCTGTATAGTTTCGAATATTAGATTTAAATATGTAGTAAACATAAAGTGCTTGTGGATTGTGGTAGTTGCCCAAATGCCACCAGACTAAGTTTCTCATGTTAATTTATGTGTTTGAGTGTAACCTACTTTGTTCTAAAACTGAAAGCTGTACTGTTTGGAGAGTACTAAGAGACAAAGACAATATGCCTTTAAATTTATATCTTTGGGGTTCAGTGACACTTCGAGTTCAATTCTCGTTCAGTGGAATGTCTTCGTTCTGGCAACAAGGCAAATCATGGCGTTGAGTTCCACCACTCAACACACAAGACCTCAAAAATTCAGCGGAAAGTTGGGTACGGAGTGTCTTAAAACTAGATTCCTTTTGCCTATACCGTTATTCTGTGAAGTGGAAAAAATAATAATTTATACAAGTGATGATGATGATTAAGTCAAACATGCCCAGACATTATAAAATATATTATTAATATTTATCCCAACTGTGCCAGTTTTAAAATGTATAGATACTTTTATTTAACTGTTCATTAACATTTACTACTGAACACTAACTCCGTTAGTTAGCGATTGTAACAAAATTTCGTTCTCCTCTACTAATCTCGACAAATAAAGGAAAACCACGAAAACTCGTTATAAACCGTAAAATATGTGAAACCTCAAATTGTAATTATGAAATTGTCCGCGTGTACTAAACTTTCCTAAAATGCGACGGTTGGCGAAGCTTCTGCTTTAAAATGTTAACAACTCGTGGAATATGTTACGCGCGATATTATTAAATATGTGAGTTTTACTTTTTTTTACGCCAACGTGACGCAGTTGTCATATATTTGTCTGTATACGGTGATTGTAATTTCTAATCCTAGTAAAGGAAGGTGTACTCGTATTTATGATATAATTGCTTTTCTATATTACGTACTATTGTTATATAATTTTTTTTTTTTTTATTATTTTTTTTCAGCTTCACACTGTATCCCGCACACAGCAGGGTAGGAAGATGGAACCTAGTGTTAAGACACTCCACTCCCTAATTTCCACCGAATTCTAGAGACATTGTGTATTGAGTGGCGGAACTCAACGCCGCGCTTTGCCAGACTCAAAAAAATAAATTATAGAAACTCATTTCCTCGAGTGGAAATATAACCCACCACAAAATGAAACCAGGAATGTCCTGCTTTAAAATATTACAGTTTAGATATCTTTAAAAACGGGAGAAAGTGGAGAACAAACTAACTCAATATCACTTGGTTCTTTATACGATTTACAGAAATGACATTAAGACAAGTTCGTAGGAACGAAGTGGACGAGCGGTGCACCTTAAAATAAATTAGAAAGGAGAAATAAAAGACAGCCTGTCAATTCATATAACTATACAAAAAATAAACTAAAAGAGGCAGTCGTGCCGCATTGGGAAAGCCTAAATGTAAGCGCGACGGTTGTGGATTCGATCGTTACTTGGAAAAATAATTATATTAAATTTATTTTCATTTCTCCGCTTAGCTAGGCAAAGCAAAGGGTGGTATTGACTTCCAACTCTCAACAGAGTAACTTACCACTGCTCAATCCACTAAGCTTCACTATGTTTTTCTCTATGAAAAAAAAATATATTGCTGTATATAAAAGCAAAACAAAATTTACACTCATATACCCATATAAGTTTCAATAAAACAACATGCGGAATTAAATTACTCAAACCAATTAATTATCAGGTATTACTATATGCATGATTAAAGTGAATTCAGAATAAATTAAAATTGGCGGTTTCGATCCAAACGCGACAGCTACGCACGTATTTTACTAACATTTGTAATATTGTCGTGTTATTCTATATATGTTTAAATTTTGTATGGAGATCGGTGCGTAGTGTTAACGTAGTGATTGGATATTCAATTCCATCTCAGAATAATACAAATAATGTGCGGTGTTGGGTTCCGTCAGTCAACATGCAATGTCTCCAAAATTCGGTGGAAAATGGGAAATGGAAGCATTCCCCGAATTCCATATTATGGGTGTTTTAACATTAGGCTCCCAGGTTCCCTCTGCCTACCCTGATATATGAGGGATACACAGTGAAACTTAAATATATATTTGTATATATATTCAAAAGATAATGGGCGTAGCATAGAGTCCCACCAATCTACAACCAATATCCCGAATTCGGGGCGAAAGTAGAAAACGGAAGTTATTCATAATGTGCCCACCTACATTAGCGAGGCAAAGTATGTGGCTGTCATCAAAAAAATCCTATATTATATAAATTTAGAAAATGTTGACGACAACTTTATTACTCAATCTACAAAATTATATAAATCTTTTATAAAAAAAAGTATTCTGCTAACATAGCAGTTTGTTATACGTAACTCATTTTGTACCCGCGTTGATTCACAATTTCGTCTAGACATCAATGGCACTATCTTGGCAATGTCTTCTATTAAAAGTAAGCAAATATAAGAAATATTTTTGTATAGAGTCTTGCTTAGCTTAATTTCAATCAGTCTCGTTTTTTTTATTTTTTGGTAAATAACTCCATATTTGATGTTATTATGTAATTTAAATAAGATTTTATGTATACTTAAAGTAAAAGATGAAATATAAATATAAGGCATATGTACAGATATATACAATGTAAGATTTTTGAAGTTTCAGTCATAACTGCTTTGAAATATTTTACGTAAATTGAATGATTTAAGTGTAGATCTGGTGAAAACAAGGAAAAATATAAGACTCATACATTTTTCCTTGTTTTTTTTAGCGTAACGCCGTATCTTATTGCCAGTTTAGTTGCGGAAAACAACGCCGCGCTTCGCCTTGTTGTCAGAGTTAAGAAATGAAGCTATTAAACATTTAATTTACCTGAATCGGAATAGAACCCATAACCATAGCATTTACAGTCGCACGTATGTGCCTCTGCGCAACGAATGGCTCTCGATGTTCAGTACGTCAAGATTTCCAATTTAAAAATAATTGTCTCGGATTAGCCTTATTTTTTATAACTTCTTTTTTATCTTTATCAGCTTCGCGCTGTATTCCGCACACAGCAGGATAGGCAGAGGGAATCTAATGTTAAAACACTCCGTTGCCCACTTCCCGCCGAGTTCTGTAGGCAATGCGTGTTGAGTAGCGGAACTTAACGCCGCACTTCGCCTCAACACCACAGCGAGGAAATGAAAACATAAATGTAAATAAATATTTCATTTCCTCGAGTGGGGATCGAACCCACAACTAGTCAATTTTACAGTCACACTTTGTGCCGCTGCGCCACAAATAACTTAAATAAGATGAAAGTAACTTAGATAACGTAAACAGCGAATTTGTTCAAGAAGTAAAGTTATCCGCTTTGAATATTAATTCAGCTAAATCAGACACGGACCATTTATACTTAATTTTATGCTAATTCGTAATTAATTTATAAAGTAACGTTTTTATGAAACAGATTGACACAGATTTTATTATTTTGACCATAAATTATGGTATTGTTTTATTTTCACTTATTTTATTTTCACGTGTCAATCTGTACGTGACAAGGTAATTAGACATAAAAGGGTTATTTCTAAGGGTCTGTAAGAGTCCTTAGCAGTCGAGAAAAATCTAGCGTTACATTCAGTTCATAAAGATATTTTGAAGTCAGTCGTGGCGTAGAGGCACCAATGGTGCGTCTGTAAACGCTACAGGTTGTGGGCTCGATTCCCACTTGAGGAAAAATGTTTAGTATTTTCATTTTCTCGCTCTAGTAACAAACAATACGCAATGTCTCGAGAATTTGGCAGAAAGTGGGGAACGAAAGTGTCGGAAACAGAGTACAGTCACACTAGGTGCCCAGGTTCCTCTGCTTTACCTGCGATATGCGGAATACAGCGTGAGGTCGAAATAATGATATTTAGCGTTATTAACAGTGTGACACCAGATTCTGTCAGCCTACCTTACCATATGCACGATAAAGCATAAAGCTTATATCAATATTTAAAAAAAATATCCTAAATCAGAAAACATTTCATTCAGAAATTTATATACAACACACTAATAACAATGTGCTAAGATCAGCTCGGTAATACAAGACTTTAAACATATTTAGTGCAACAATGACGTAATTGCATTTTTTTTAAACAAAAGCTGTTTTTATAGAAAAAGAAAGTTAAATATTATATCAACATATGAGCAAAGACTTTTTATAAACTTTCATTTTTGAAGACTTGTTTAACTTTGAAATTGCAAATAAAAATTCGAAGGCACTCAAAATCACTAATATCTAACAGCAAGTCAAATTTCGTTTGTAAGAAATTACAAAGCAGTCAATATTTAATTAAAGTCCTGATCAAGCTTTGTTCTCATTTTGTTTCAATTTTGGCAAACTTTTTCCAAACGATTTACCTTTTAACAAACACGAAATCGTTAAAATATTTTGTAATTGATTAAGGTAATATTTATATTAAGGTCATTTTGAGGCCGTCGTGGCGCACCGGCGCGGCATAAGACTGAACGTGACGGTTACGGGTTCAATGTTCACTTAGGGAGAATGTTTTTTTTTTATTTGTTCCCTACAGTAAGTAAAATCCGGGGCATTGTGATCCGCTTCTCAAAATGTAATATCCCGAAACTGAGCGGAAAGTGAGGAATAGAGTGTCATCACACTAGGTTCCTGCTGTCTACCCCGTTGCATAGAAAAAAGTGTGTAGTTGAATTAAAAATAATTAACATATAATTCGGAGTATGAATCAGACTAAATAGGCAGTATTCTACTATGCGCTATTTCGGCTTCAATATAGTCATACATTGTAATATTTTTTTTTGTAACTTTTTTTTTACTTCACGCTGTATCCCGCACACAATAGAGTAGGCAGAGGAACCTGAAACTCAGAGCCGCGCTTTGGACTCGAACCTGGAACCTGGAGCGAATAAATGAAATAAAAAAAATAATCGAACCCAAAACCTATCGCGTTTACAGTCACACGTATATGCGCCTACGCCACGACTGGACTCGATATTTCTTTATCATAGCCATTTAATAATCAGAAAACGCACTAACCTACTTAAATAATACCTCCATTGTTATATAATGAGGTTATTTCACACCAACTATTATAAATAGCTGAAAGAGGTTCAGGCATTGTGAAGTCTTTATCCTAAACCATTATAACGGGCTATTCAGTGACAGCGAGAATTTCAAAAAGCTTGAAATCGTAAGCCGCTTATCTTCTAACGGAATTACTGTAGATTTACCTGTTTTTATGGGTTTTTTTTTTATTTTCTGGGAAAAATGTACGTTGCAGAAGATATTTTAAATGAGTTTTAGTTCTAGTTATTCTAGGAATAATTGTAGAATTTATTTAAAGAATATATTTTGAATACAAAAATGTTATTTTCTACTTGAATATACATTATATAAGAAATATTACAAATGTAATATTTTTCATATTACAATTTTATTTCGTTTATTGTTAATCCTAATTAGCGATTTCTTTCCAGAAAAAGTTTCATTAGATTTACAAATAACAAAAAGTATTCAAAAACATAAGAAAAAGATACTCTACATACCGATGGCGCAAAAGTAAACACTATAGTTTTTTCCAATATACTTAAGTAATCATTTCTCTGGCGTCACTATGTATCCAGCATATAGCGACAAGACGAAACATGTTGAGTAATGGAACTCAACACTGTACTGTATCTTGCTACAAGAGCAACGGAATAAAAACAATGCATTTCCCAAATTGGGGATCAAACCCACTACCATTGCGCTTATAGCAGACACCGTGTTGACGGCCCTTTTATTTTCAAATTTAATAAAACTCAATTCTAGTTCTAAACGAACTTGACATAAATATCCATTACAAAAATGAGTAAAAGTTGTTTTAGTTCAATAGTGCACACCCCCGGGACTAAATACGTGTAATAGGATTACTCCGAGAATAACTTATGATGCACATCTAACGACGCTTGCTTGTGCACTTAGACAATGATATAGTATTTTGAAATATGACAAAGAATATTTATTTAATTTTATTTATATATAGGTATTTTAATTTTACCTTCAAGAGTTTTGTGTCGTACGGAGTAGTGTGAAGGAGAGCCCAGTGTTGAGGCTCTCCGCTCCTTCCGCTCCTTACTTTCTACCGAATTCTGGAGGCATTGCATGTTGAGTGGCGGAATTCTACTTTTTCATTTCCTCGAGTGGGAATAGAAAGAACTCAGATCCTGTCGCCGTTACGATCACACGCTTCTGCCACTGTGCAACAACAGGCCTTACTATTTTTAAAACGTTCTTTTTAGGTCGAGCTGTAACTATGTAAGAAAATCTAAGAATTAGAATTTGAACCACTTTAATAACTGTAGCCTTATGAAACTGGGCAATGAGACGTAGCTTAGGTGATAATATAGAATTGTAATATCAAAGCCAGCTCGTTGATATTACAATTCTATATTATTATGATGGAGCCAAGACCTGTATATTGGAACTCAAAACGTATTGCAGCAAAAATTTTCAAAGATAATAAACGGAACATAATCTAATGGAATTTCCACGATCGTTGCCAAGTTCTGGCAAAAAGAAGAATTAAATAAAAAAATAAAATAAATCAGCTTCACGCTGTATCCCGCACACAGCAGGGTAGGCAGAGGAAACCTAGTGTTAAGACACTCCCGTTCCCCACTTTCTGCCGAATTCTGGAGGCATTGCGTGTTGAGTGGCAGAACT